>CAUYRT010093031.1:0-25760 GCA_963574885.1 Lepilemur ruficaudatus | reverse complement strand
CACCAGCTAAAGCTGACTTGGGTGCTTCTGATCAGACTGTCTGAGAGTCTGCTCTGCGAACCACAGCTCACTGCACTGCCTCACACAGTGTTGCTTACTTCAAAGTTCGTAGTATTCGATGAGCTACTGCATATAGTGTGTCTGACACACTGCAACCCGGAAATCAATCTCAAACCAATGGCCTCTGGGATATATCGGGACTGTATACATGTTTTATTTAACCTGAATAGTTTTTTTTAAAAATTGTATTTATAGCCTATATTTTGAAATCTGAAGACTTTACATAAACATTTCAAATTTTGGTTTCTTGTGAGGAACTGGAAAATTTGGCAAGACTGGGCCATTTCCTTCTGAAAAAATTGGCTAGAGCTGAGTAGCAGGTGTCCATTTAGATAGGGCACAGGCTCTCCAGTTTTCCACAGTCCTCACCACTCCCTAATGCACTCAGCTCATTTCTCTCACTCCATTAACTGCCCAGCACCAACAGACTTTAATGTTACAACCCCGGCTGTAATCAATAAATAGTCTAATCACGGAGAGGATGGGGCAATGCAAGGTTTTAAAAATCCAAAGCTTGATCTATCTCAGAATGTAAATCAAAATTAAAATCTTTCTGGAGATTTATCTTCCTGGTCTCAACTCTCATTGGTCATTTCCCCTTTGGCCTTAATTTCCTCTTTTATGAACTAGCCTAGTAACAGAACAATAAATACCATCAAAAACGTGAGCTTGCTTCAGAAGCTGAACGTTAGGCTTGGCTTTTCCAATAACTCCCTATTCATTCAAATCTAATTATAAAATGATTTTTAATCATTGTAAAATAAATTCACTCTTCACGTCTGCAAATGTTAAAGCCCTAATTTAACAGCAACAACCAAAAAAAAAAAAATACCCTCTAATGGATTTGCACTAAGAAGCAGAACATGGCCTGCGTTGTCAGATGTTCAATAATTTAACTGCAAATGAAGTGTGTAAAATACAATATTTGTGTCATAAACCACCCAGCTTGTCACATAATAGATTTTTGAAGAGTCACGTTTCACGACACTGAGCAACATTATGTTGGAACAGTGAAGTAGCCAAATTGAGGTTTACAGGTTCCATTTGCTTATGTAGAAAGAGATTGAGTCTCACTTCATCCAAGACAAGAAGCACGGAAATGCAATAGTTTTCCGGATCCTATCATTTGAAAGCAGTGGCTGGAATTCTGAAAAATGTAACTCCAGTTCAACCTTCGTTATGTATAAGATGTGGTTTGCATTACCTTCACAAGTCTAGAGGGATTCTGTGGTTCCTTTGCTAATGCTGACCGTGGTAGGCAGAACAATGCCCCCCACCCTAAAGATACCCATGCTTGAATCCTGGGACCTATGAATGTGTTCGGTGACATGGCAAAGGGGGAATTAAGAGTAGGGATAAAATTAAGCTGCTAATCAGCTGATCTTACAACAGAGAGATCAACCTGGATTATTCACATGGGCGCAATGGAATCACAAGGACCCTTAAAAGTAGGAGGAGGAGGAGGCCTCTTGTAGGCGAGTCAGAGGGAGGAAGGTCAGAATGCTACGATGTGAGAAGAACTTGAACTCCCATTGCTGGAAGGAGCCCTGACGGAGGATGGGGCCACAAGCCGAGGAATGCTGGTGGCCTCTAGAGGCTGGAAAAGCCCGGGAAACAGATTTTCCCCTAAAGCTTCCCAAAGGAATGCAGCCTCCCATCAGCACCTTGATTTTAGCCTAGTAAGATTTCTGTCGGATTTCTGACCTTCGTAACTGTCAAAATAATAAATTTGTGTTGTTTGAGCCACTCGGTTGGAGGTAATTTATAGCAGCAGCAATGAAAATCTAACACATTGACACTTAAACCATGTCTGTGGGAAAAACATCAGAGGAACTGGTACAGTGGCCTCTTTCACACACAGTTAATGGACTAGGAGACAAACAAATGCTGTTATCATATTTCCTCAATTTTCACATGCACATTTGTTTTTCAAATTTTAACATTTCTCAAGTCAGGATTTATTTAACAACTGAAGAATATAGTTAGGGGTGTTTTTCCCCTAAACCCTAACAAAATTGAAATCTGTTATTAAATAGACTGTACATTTTACAATCTTAAGCACCTTAAAATCACACCGTAGTCATTCTAAGAGGTGAGCAGGTGCAATTCAATTCAACAAGCATTGAGTATCTTGTTGGGGCCAAGCACACTGCTAGGCACTGAGGTGGGCTGCAAGCACAAAGGGAGTTGTTCCCTGTGCCCCTGATTTTCACAGGCAAGCGGAGCAATGGTCTACGCATGATAAATTATACTAATACTCAGACCAATGCAATCGTTAATCTCCAAATAGAAAATGCTATGAGGTCAGGGACTGTGCCTGACTAGTTCATCTCCAAGTCCCATGTATCTAATAGGGCCTAGACCAGAGTACGTACTCCTTTGAATGATTGTATAAATGCTCTATCTATTTTTCTACAGATGGATTACATTATATTCTCATTTTTCCAAAGTCAAACAGCTACTAACACAGGCCAGGGTTTCTCAGCCTCAACATTACTGGCACATTGGGCTGGACAATTTTGCATTACGGGGGGCTGCCCTGTGCACTGCAGTGTGTTTAGCAGCAACCCTGGCCCCCAGTCATTGGATGTCAGTAAGTAGCACACTCTGCTCCACTTGTGACTACCAAAAAATGGCTTCAGATGTTGCCAAACATCCCCTGGGGCGAGAGGGGCAAAATTACCTCCAGTTGAAAACCACTGGCTTAGACAGAGGAATATGACCACTAAAGTATGTGTACTCTTAAAACATGTCCACAAAATCCTGATACTTGTCTTTTTAAGAGTTGGCGCCTCCTTCCTGCCTTCTGGAGGATGGAGAAAACTTCATGACTTACTTCTGTGAAATGGAATTATCGTGAACACAATAGTGCCATGTCATAGAAGGGATTTTGGTCTCCTCGTTGTTCTAGGGGAAGTTAATTGTCATGTCATAAGAACACACAAGCATGGTGAGGAAGGCCTCCCGCCTACGGCCACTGAGAAGCTGAGCTATGAAGTCAATTGCCACAGCGAGCCATCCTGGAAGTGGATCCTCCAGTCCCCGGCCCCAGTGAAGCCCTCAGATGACTGACATCTCCAGCTGCAATCTCATCGAGAGACCCTAAGCCAGAACCACCCACCTAAACCACTCCCAGATCCCTGACTCTGGGAAACTAAATGAGATAATATAGGTTTGTGGTTTGGTTTTTTTTTTTTTTTTCAAAATATTACAGGGGTACAATTTTTTTGGTTACATGCATCGATTCTGTTATGCTTCAGTCAGAGTTGTAAGTGTGCCCATCACCCAGATAGTGTTCATTGTACCCTTTAGGTAGGTTTTCGCCAATCCCCTCCTTTCCCTCCCCCCCTGCTTGATTTCCACTGAGTTTTATTTCCCTCTGTGCCCGTGTGCTCATCAGTTTGCTCCAGCTTAATAGTGAGTACATGTGGTGTTTGTTTTTCCATTCTTGAGATACTTCACTTAGGATAATGGTCTCCAGTTCCAATCAAATTGTTGTAAAAGGCCTTAATTCATCCTTCTTCTTCAATGAGAGTATTCCATAGTATATATACCACAGTAAAAGTTTGTGTCTCAAGCTGCTAAGCTGCCGGGTATTTGTTATGCAGCAATGGATAACTAATACAAAATAAGTGACTGAGGGAAGGAGTAAATGAGCACATTTGGGCTGCATGGCAGAGGGGAAAGGAAAAACTACAGAGGAGGGAAAGCGGAAAGGCAGAGAGAGAAGAGCCCCTTGGCCAAGGGCCTTGAAATGCACGCTTGGGACTTTGAACTTCATTCTGGACACCTCCGGGGCAGTTACGGGCTACAGGTCTTGTGCATTTTACATCTCTGATAAACACAAATCTGAGCTCATCGTTCTTGTGTTTAAGTTTCCCAACAGCTTCCTGTTACTTTAAGTATAAAGGATAAACACTAAGAAAAGCAGGGAGGGCCTTTCCTTTTCTCTCTGCTGCCTTGCTGGTCAGCCTCATCACCGCCACCGTGTTCCAACACTGCCCACCTCGACACACACACACACACACACGCACTGCACTCACACGCTCCAATGCGCCTCCTATCCCAAACGCTTTTAGTTCTCTTATATACCAGACTCTTCTGCGCATTTATATACCTGCCCACGTCCTGGTTACCTCTCCCCACCTCTGCCTTTTGGGCTACCTGGACTAATTGCTCCTTCTGTGAGAGCCTTGCTTTCCTTCTCAGTCTGAGACGGCGTTCCTCCCTGACACTCCCATTTTATTCTGGGTAGATCTTTAATCCGACACTCATAACTATGTTGTATTTGTCCATCTATGGAACTCTACTCCCCCATCCAGACTCGAGCTCCACAAATTTACTGGTTGCATTTTTTATCTCTGAATACGGTAGGTAACCAATAAATGTCTGTTGAGCAAATGAATAAACAAGTGACAATTGACTCGTTGCTGATGGCTGTGTCTAAAGAAATCCAGACTTCTATGTAGTTTGGTAGCCCGGTGATTTTTCTTGGAAGGTTTCTGAAGAAAAATAAGCTCAGCACTAAGATGCCTTATCTTACCCCATGGATGTATATACTTTGCAGCCGAGCTGGACATAAACACGGGTATAGCAATAGCGGGTTTTGTTCTCTGCCACAAATCACTGGACCTGTTCCCCTCGCAACAGACCAAGAGGCATTACCCTCGCTTTGAAACATGACCTCATTTCACTGACCCATGGGAAGAAACCCCGATGTTGCTCTCTTTCCACCAAAGTGCCCAATCTTTCCTCGTATGACAGGGAAAAAATAACTATCTATAACTCTGATCATTTTCAAAGAAGTCTGCTCCTGTTAACTGTTTGGAGCTCCTCAGCTGTTTGTTGTGGCATCTGTGTTTGTGTACCGAGTTGGGCTTAAGGATATAAGCTGGGGCAGAGCTGAGTGCTTCGGGTATATCAGGGGAAAACGGAGAGTCGGAACTTTGAGAATTATGTAGGATAGAGGGTCAGCAAACTATGGTCCACCGGTCAAATCTGGCTCTTTTTTGTATAGCCCCTGAGCTATGAAAGGTTTTTACATTTTTTTTAAAGTTACATTTTAGATCATTATGTAAGTACCTAAATAATAACTTAGATTTTGCCTCTTGGCTTGCAGACCCTAAAATATTTACCATGTATGGCCATTCTTAAAAACGTAGGAGAGAGAAAGAATCGCTCAGAGATAGAATTTGAAGAATAGGCATATCTCGTGTGGAATTTGAAGGTGCTTACAATGGGGTGCACCATGGAATGCACCTCCTCTGTATTCCCCGGAGAGCCTGTGTTACGTGCATTGGCCATTATGGCTTGTGAGTCATGGATGCTTTGGTGGAACTCCATGTATGCAGCACCCAAAAACAGAGACGGTGCATACAGCAACACAGGTTGGCGAGCAAGAGAGCAGCCGCTGCCTGGTGACTTGTGGCCTGTTTATTGTCTCCAGGGTCTCAGGTCAGGCTTGGGAGGAATGACACAGATTCATCACCCTTCTTCTCGTCCTACCGCCTAAGTGGGCTCCAGCTTGCTGGGTCTTACTGGTGCTATCCTTTGAGAGGCAGCGTCTTACCTTCACTTAATCACAAGGCTCGTCTCTCCTCCCAGGAGCCGGCCAGTGGGGGTGCATGGCCACCACGCGCAGAGAGCCCTCTTACCCATCAGGGGAAGATAACGCCCAGCAATCATTTTGGCTTTTCCAGACTTAATGTGTTCTCTCTCTGCAGGTCCTTCCTGCCCCAGTGGAAAGTATAAGGATGCTATTTTAAGACATCCTTTAGTACCAAAATACCACTTTGAGACACTCTTCTTCTTCCTTTCAATAATCTCTTTTGTTTGAGACATAAAGAATTTATCAGAAGGGGCACATCGTGGCTTCCCACGGGAAGCCAGCCAGAAGGCAGCATGGAGATTCTTGTAGTATTTCTGCTGTTCCAGGACATCCGATGCTTTCAAACTCATAATGCTGAGGATGGTGGATATTCTTTGTCTTTCTCGGTCTCTCATATTCATCCTCCTGGACTGGAGACTAAGGAAGGGGTAACAAGGCACCCAGGCTTCATGTGGATGGAACGCCAGAGTGAGACAAGACAGACTGACAATGACCAAGTGGGTACTTGGCCTGGCCCAGGGAAAGAGGTAGGGCACAAGAAGGACAAGAGAGAAGGGTCAGTGGGAATAGCTTTCCCCACAATGGCAGAGGCAACTGAGTCTATATCTGAAGGTAGCATTAGGGGTGGGTGTCTAGTGACATCACACAAACTAACAGACATTTGAGAGAATGAATTATGAGCACAGTCCCCCATAATCTACCTTTCTAATGACAACTAATATTTGTTGAATGCTAACTATATGCCAGGTCTAGTGCTAATCCATTTATAAGTTTCAGTTCATTTGCTACAGCCAACAATCCTACCGTGTAGGAACTACTGTTACCTATATTTACAGATAAGGAAACCAAAGCTCAGCAAGGTTAAGCCACATGCCCACCATCACACAGCTCATGAGTGGTAGAGCTGGGACTTCAGACCCAGGCCTGGCCCAGGACTTGCGCTCATAACCTCTCTGTTAGATGGGCTTTCCCAAGAAGTTTACCTCTGGGATTTTGTCTCTCATGCCAGCCGGGCACCTGCGTGTGCTTTGGAGAAACCAACTCCCATAGACAGCTGTCTAGACGGTGTTGATATTATAAATGGTATTATGAAAAAATAAGGATATGGCTTATAAATCAGGCAGAGGGAAGTTATGATTCTTCTGGACACCCTAATCTATCTCCCTGTAATTGCTTGTATATGAAATGCCTGCGTGAGGTTATCAGAGTGGTCCCCGAGTCTTCTGCAAAGGCAAGATTGCAATTTTAGCGACCCTTGTTACACAAACCAAAGTAATCTGTTCTATTTTGACACTCTGACACTCCTGGCTTGCAAAAGGGATGGAGGCGGGGACGGAGAGGCATTTGTCCACATTCTCCTTCCAAATGGAAGTATGAAGGGTTAACCATGAGGCACTCTTGGTGCAAATGACAGCTCTGGCCTCTAACCACACTAAGCAGAGACAGCGATCTTGGGGATACTTAAGGAGAAAGCCACAGCTCCATTTCCTTAAACCATCTTTAACCTTTAGTTCTAGAAATCCTAATTAAAAATCAATTCTGTTTTTTTATAGTAAATCTGACAGTAATTCTATCTCTAATGGCAGTGGCAAGATAAATAGTATGTCAGGTAAACTCAGCAGGAAAATGACATTTTCATTAGCAATTTACTGGGTGTGAAATTCTCACCAAGATAAAGCATTCCTGAACAATACAGGGTAACCATCCCACTTGGGCAGCCCATGCTGCTAATTAATGGGGGGACACTAGTGGGATTAAATGTTATCCACCCAAATTATGTTAGTGGTCACAGCAGTTATTCTGAATGCACCTGCACTGAGACGATAAGTCGGGGCCCCAAAACTATAAACAAGCCGACATAACGAGATGACTGCAGCCTATTGCAGTCCAGAAAAATCTAATCGGGTCTCCTAACAGCATCACAATCTTTACCGTGACTGTATGGGTCCCAATTCATCAGCCCATTCCAGCAGGCTATCCCAGCCAGTGATCATTCACTTTCAGGGGAGCCTCTGAACAGGTATTGACTTTAGAGACTGGCAATTCATCCTGGGTTCTGTATTCCTCTATCAGGATTCCTCGGCAGTCTCTGAAGAAGGCTGGGAAAGAAGAACTCGGCCCATACGTGCTGGACCCCAAGAGAGTCTCGGGGTGGGGGGAGGCAAAAAAGAATGCAAGCAAAATCCTCAGTACAAAGGAAGAAAAAAATATTGGCATCACATCTTGTCCCTGCTAAAACCCCAACAATGTTCCCAATGATCTGTCAAATCAAGGTGGAATCATGAAATGCTAGTACTAAAAGGAATAAAGAGGAAGGATGTTTACATTTACTGAGGTGCTATTGTATGCCTAGACGTTCAAAATCGTTTTTCTCATTTAAATCTTACAATGACCCCATGGTAGAGGTAACATTATTGGCTCTTCTTTCACATGACAAAACTGGGGCTTCCCCACCGAATGGGAACCTGCGCATCTCCAACAGGAAGCCCGGGTGACGGCAGTGCAGACCCTGGTCAGAGCATGGTGATCAGGCACCTGCTTGGCTCCTTTGCGTGCTACACTCACCTCAGACACACAGGGAGGGACATTGCACTGTGTATCTAGATAAGGCAACAGGAAGATGTAATTAGATTTTACTATGGAGTCATAATTCCAGCCCACAGAAAAGAATAAAAGTGTCAGAACACAGCCCTCCCTGTGGCTGGAATGGTTACCTGACGTTCTATTCCAACCTGGGGCCTGCTGCAGCCCTGGAGCTGAAGCTGGGGCCGCTCCGTAGGATTCCCAACTACACTCACTGATGTGACTAGGAGTCATGCATGTAATTGGCATGTTAAGCACTTTGTGTGCCACAACTCATTTCTAAATGGGCTTCCCCAGAACGTGCAGGGTGTATAATGGGCCGTTTGGTTCTGTCCCTTGACCATAGGTTTGGCTAAGGATAGAAAGGAAATTGAGATCTGAATTGGGAAAACCAAGGCATCAGGCAGGCATTGAGAATGTGGCTCAGAGCTCTATGCAGTTACTACCAGGCATCTGACTGAGGAATCACACGATTCTGAGGCTTATCTGGCTCAAAGAGACACAGCTGACACACACAGAGGAGAGTGAAGTGGATAAGCATGCAGAAAGACGGGGGGAGCACATGTGTCCCCCCACACGGCCACAACCCTAAGATGGTGATATGCCCCTGGCCTCTTGAATTCCTAGTTCCAGGTCCCTGGAAGATGTGGCTGAAATTCCTGCCTTTGGATTCTGAATGATGCTTACTGTCTTAGTTCAAGTACTAAGGGATTATTTTTTGGCTCAAAGAGCTGAAAAGTCTAGGCACAAATGGCTTTAGGTGTTCAGATCATGTCCTCAGGGTTCTCCATCCCCATCTCTGTGTCTGTTTTCCTCTGGGTTGACTTCATTCTCAGGGCATCTCACCAAGGGCTCCCCGAAGTTCTGGCTTAGCAACTGCAAGGGAAAAAGCATCTCATGTTCCCAGTAGGTTTAGAAGAACTAGAGGACTGATGCCCATTGAATGACTTGGGTCAGATATCTACCTATGAACCAAGATGCTACGGCCCAGTGGGTGGAACATGCTGACTAGAACTCACCATGGAGTGGAACACGCCCCCAGCCAATCCACAAGGACTAAGGGAAAGCAAAGGACACTGCCCAAAGGGACAGCTGGATGCTGTTTCCAGAAAATGGGATGCAGGGCAGGCAGTAAGAGGGAACATCTGCCCCACCCCAGGATCCCTTCAAAGAAACCCTCATCTTAAGTTAGTCTAAGCAGATTTCTGATGTTTGTCACCAAAGAGTCCTTGAATGAGTATCTAGAAAGATGTGTCCAAAGTGCTGTGGGGGAAATAAAGATGAGTAAGACAGGTCCCAGCTGCCAAGCACCTTACCATTGTGTAAGGAAGATGAACCTGATGTATACAAATTGCACATCATAAATAAATGCTTGTTCCAAAGCTGCAGAGAACTCTAGGATTTGTAAGGCAGTGATTTGGGCTCAGGAAGTTTCTGGGGTCATTTACTTGGTTTGGGACTTAAAGAATGAAGGTAAGGGGGAGAGGAAGGGGGCAGGTGATGGGAAGAAGGAAGAGCTGTAGGAAAGGAGGAAGGAACGGGGTAAGGAAGGGAGGGAAGAAAAGGAAGAAAGGAAGGGAAGAGAAGAAGAAAACAGTGTTTCTTGCTAGACTAGGACTCACACACAAAAAATCTGGTGATTAAAGGCAGAAACCTAAGTTGGGACCACACTGTAAGAGTTTCGAATGTTATTTTGTTGTAGCTCTGGGGCAGGCAATACCAAGTCAACGAAAATTTCAGAGCAAGGATACTTCAAGTTCAAAGTCGTATTTTAAGAAGTTGAATGTGTCACCCTGCGCAGATGAAACTGGGATGGGGAGACCTGGGAAAAATCACATTGTACGAAATAATCAGTGAGGGTGAGAATGTAAATGAAACAACAAACACCAGAGAGTCTCTACAGGAAGAAGAATCCAGTGAGTACAGGTGACAAGTGCAGGGGCTGCCTTTGGGAACATGACAGCCATGTCCCCATCATTCTGTAGGTTAGTGAGGAAGTCAGACAGTGAAATAGTTACTAATGTGGTGTTACTAAAGGTGAACCACACGGTACCATTGGACAGAGGTGGCAGGTGCCTCACCTGGTCTTAGGGTTCAGAAAACCCTTCTCAGAGGGAAATACGATTAAGCTGGGACCTCCAGGGCGAAGGGAGGTGGTGGGGCAGGTGAGGCAGGGATGGAAGGGAACTAGAAAAACACAATTGGGTTGCAAAGGGTCAGGAACAAAGCAGGCCAGGGACAGACGAGGCAATGGCAGCCCTGGAACACGGAGGAGGGCCTGGGGAGCTCTGTTCAGGACTCCAGACTTTATTCTAAGGGTCAGGGTACGCCACGGAGAGAAGGGTTTTAAGCAATGTAGCAACACCACCTAGATCTGCATTTTGTTTTCAAATCTCAGTTTTGCTATGGGGTGCAAAATAGAAATGTGGATGAAGAGAGAAGTTAGCAAAACACTTCCAGGGCTTTGAACCCACCTGAGCGGGACGGAGAAATGTGACGACGCATGCTGCAATGGAAAGACAAAGCCAGTAACTGGAGATATAGGACAGACAGCATTTGAAGGTTTTCTCCTATTTTATAAAAACGTTTTGGTTCTTGGCATAGAGTCCCCATGTTGGAAAGAGAATGAAGAAGAGCCGCGAATCATTCTAGGCCCTGCACACTGTGCCTGGACCCCTTCTTACCTGCAGGTGTCCGTTTCAGTAAGAAGAACCTAGGTAAAAACAATCAGGACTCCCTTCAATTCTAGGAAGTCAAGAAATTCTCCCCGGTAGCCTCTCTGTGTCCCTGAAGAATCGCGACAAGAAGAGAGACTCTGGAACCAGCCTGATCTGACTTCCAGCCCCTTCCCCGCAACTGAGCAGCTGCACAATTTCCTTAACTACCGTGAGGCTCACTTTGCTTCTTTGCAAATCAGGGATGCCAATATGTCCCTCTGTGTTTGTGAGAATCAAGTGATACATAATCACAATCAAATGATAGATAACGTTTGAACAGTGCCTAGGAAAGTGGTTGGCAGTAGATAAAGACAGATTTTCCTTTCCTTCCAAATGGAGGCACATAAACTACGTAGATTGATCACCAGCGTAAGCTATTTGCTGCTACAAACCACCATACCATGAACGGCCATTTCCACAGTGCAGCATTAATTCAAAATGGCACAGGTAGGGGAGCCTTAGAGGAAAGGCACTCTCATTTGCTTAGAGATACAGATGAATGTTTTACAGGGCAGGGAAAAAATTCAGCACTCCAGGCAACAGAAATATTTGAATAACGGCAGAGCCAGAACATTTGTAGCAGGTCAATAGACCACTCTACTCTCCCCCGTAAATTCTCCATCGTGAGCTTCTGTGATATTGGCATCTTTGTTATGAAGTAACTTCTGATCTATTACTCTTACCGAGCTGTATTGAATGCGTTTGAAGGAGAATGTTGCTTTGTTACAGACCAAGGGCCTTGTGTTTATGATTTACAATACGGTGGTGTGTGCCTGCCTACTATCATCTGCGGAAGTGACAAATCACGCGAAGGAGATTAACTTATTTTGATGCCTGGTCTGTGCGCTTAGCCAGGATTCTTCGGATTGCAAGTGACAGACACGCAACTCAAAATAGCTAAAGGAAAAACGGAATTATAAGGTCACTGAGGAATCTCATCAAAGAATGGAACAACCAAGCCAAAGAAAAGGCAGGAAGGCAGGTGGGCCTCAGGAACTAAAAGTCTAAGGACTCAGGCATATTTGGATCCTTCTTTCCATTTCTTTTTTTTCTTTATAATTATTGTTTTTTATTTCAGAATATTATGGGGGTACAAACACTTTGGTTACATCTATTGCCTTTGCACCACCTGAGTGAGAGCTACATGTGTGCCCATCCCCCAGACAGTGTGCACTGCACCCATTAGGTGTGAATTTACCCATCCCCTCTTCTTTTTTCCATTTCTTGTGGCAATTGCTTGTTTCCTTACTCTTCTCTCTCATTACAAATGTGCTTTGGCTACATAGCAAAAAACGTGATCCCACCTATAGCTACTGGGTTTTCCACTTGTGATGTCTGTTTTGGAGGGATACTGTGTTCACTCTCTCAATGCCAAGTCCAAAAGTCCTAACGGAGGGACTCGTTGGCCTAGCTTGGGTCAGGTGCCCATCCGTGGGCCAACCAGCCGTTTTCAGTGTGCTATAGTGTACTATGATCCCTCCTGGGTCCGATGCCTACTCCCAGACCAATTATTAATAACAGTGGCTGGAGACTAGGGCGGTTGGAGAAAATGGTCCCTCAAAAGCAAAACAGATGTCGTAGGATAAAACAATGGGTGTTATCTCTCTCTCCTGCAGTGAACAAAGGGGGGGACTCTTGTCTCAAGTTTTACTTGCCTATTTATTCATCTTCTCCTCACTCATTCATTCGTTTACTTATTCAAACACCAAGCACTCATTGAAGCACCATCTGCCATTTTCTGGGTTTGGTGTGAAGTTCTCCCCTTTTCTGCTGACATACGTCTAAAACACAGAGACCTCCCTCACAGTCTCTAATCAGTGTCTGCTGGAGAGACACGCAGTCCCCTTTTACAGTGTTCAGGAGCTTGCAGAGCACTGAACACCAAGGATTGCTCCTGTTGAGAGATCTGGTGTCTTTGAAACATCCAGCAATGGACAAATCACAGACAGATCTTCCTGATCTCTCCACAGTCTGTCCGTCTGTCTGTCTGTCTATCTCTCCCTCCCTCCCTCCCTCCCTCTCTCTGTCTCTGTCTCTGTCTCTATCACACACACACGCGCACACACACAGAGGCCAGAATGCTACTAGACACTGAGAAACCACTTGATTTTCCTCTGGGGAATAACACGTTTTGCGGACTGAGTTCACTTTATGGTACTGACTGGCCTGCTAAAGGGTGTGAGGAAACACGAACTCAAATCTGGCACAAACTCACGGGTCTTCCTAGAACAAGAGTTACCTTCTCTTTGTCTTTGAGCTTTTCTATTTGAAAAGTGAAGAGCTCGAATGGGAGATACAGCCTTGCAACCAGTTTTGGGAGGGAAACGCCAGGTCTTAAAATCTCAAAATTGAGGCCTCGTTGAGGACTCTTTCCCTGACGTTCCAGGTTGTGTTAGATGACTAAATCCTTTTCTGTCACAGTTCTGTGCTGTACTCATCTTTTGTCTGTGTTCCCTGCCCCCTTATAACTTCTAGAAAGCAGACACCAAGGTATTACTATACTCCAGATGCCCAGCGCAGAACCTGGTATATAATAGACAGTAAATGTTTATTAAACCAATGGATGGACTCATAAAAGACAGTGTGGAGGCCAACCTCACTTGTCCATGGAGGTATCCTGCTCTCAGCAAAATGGTGACTATGTTGGCTTTTGCTTTGTGAGTCCAAAGAGCAGAGAGCGCAGACTGTCAGGTCGCATAAAGGCCAGCAGAACTCAAATCTCCTTAGACGTTCTCCAGACGTGGATCACGGACTCATGGTCTACCAAGGAGAGCAGAGGCTCAAGGACAGCACACTCAACCCAGCACTAATGAGAGTCATTCAGGCTCTTCACAGAGTTGGTTTTTTTTAAAAAAAAACTTAATAAATGTTACCAGTTTCTGAGCCCTTATGGTGTGTCAGGCACCATGTAAGAGCTTTGAAAACATTATCTAAACCAGTGGTGCTCAATCAGGGCCGATTTTGCCCACTAGGGAATATCTGACAGTGTCTGGACACGATTTTGGTTGTCATCCTGGATGGGGTTTGCTGTGGGTAGAGGCCAAAGATTCTGGTAAACATCCCATTATATACAGGACAGCCTCCCACAACAAGGAATGATCCAGCCTCAAATGTCAATAGTGCCAAGGTTGAGAAATCCTGATCTAACTTTATCCCTTCTACAACCCTATTTTATTATTCTTTTCCTGATTTTGCAGAGGAGGAAACTGAGGGATATATAATTTGCCTAAGTAGCTGAGCTGAGATTTGAACCTTAGTCTTTGGGGTCCAAACCCTATATCTTCACCTTCTTTTTTTTTTTTTTTTTTTTGAGGCAGAGTCTCACTCTGCTGCCCAGCTAGAGCGAGTGCCGTGGCGTCAGCCTAGCTCACAGCAACCTCAATCTCCTGGGCTCAAGCGATCCTCCTGCCTCAGCCTCCCATGTGGCTGGGACTACAGGCATGTGCCACCATGCTCGGCTAATTTTTTCTATATATTTTTAGTTGGCCAATTAGTTTCTTTCTATTTATAGTAGAGACGAGGTCTCGCTTTTGCTCAGGCTAGCTTCGAACTCCTGACCTTGAGCCATCCTCCCGCCTCAGCCTCCCAGAGTGCTAGGATTATAGACGTGAGCCACCGTGCCCAACCTTCACCCTCTTTTCTATAACTCTTGGCAGGTCTTGCCTACAAGGGTTGAACTAAACAGGAATTTCACGGTAACAGTCCTGAACCTACTTAACCATGCTGGGACCAGACAACTCCCACCTGCTTCAGCATCAGATCTTACCTAGTTTCATCTGAGAAACTAAAGATGTTACTTTGGCCAGAGCTGGGAGTATCTTTAAATTGAATCCAGTTCCCCCTATTGAAACATAATAACTTTTAAAGTAATCTAGTCTCTTCATTACCAGTGCTACATCCAGTTGTCAAAATCTCTTTTGAGTTGGTAGTTAAAAGGGCCCAGCTACACATCCGTAACGTTATTGTTGCCAGCTAAAATGCTTAGCGACAACACAAACATCACTCAGAATCAAATTATCAGATGTACCGACAACGTGCTCCTCGATTTAATAGTGCGGTAAGTGATGGCTGGGAGACGTTCTTTGAAGCTGTAGAGGCAAATGTGAAAGCTAATTCAATTCTCAAATGAATAAAAGTGAGAAACTGTTCTTATAAACCTGATATTACCGGAGATAGGGCCAGAGCATCCTGCTGCCTTGCGTGGGGGAAGAGAGAGAAGCGGGAGTTTATTTTATTCCTGATAATAAAGAGCCGGGCTCTGCGACCACACACTTGACCTTGGGTCTGGGCTGGGAACGTTAGTAGGAGTGAGGGTTCATTCCCAGCGCAGTGAGCAGGCGTGCTGACCTCATCACCAGTTCCCCTGGCAGCTGCCTGAGGGAGTGGGAGGCCTTGGAAGAAGTATCCAGGGCTTTGGGGAAATCAGATCTCTGTGTGTTAGACTTTGAGAACAAACAATAGAATTTTCTGAGAGGAGGGGGATCTCAGATCACCTGGGCCAGTGGCTTTCCAATTGCTAAGCCCTAGGCTTTTACAAAGGTATCTTAGAGGCAAGGAGAAGAAAGGCTTGGAAGGGATTCAGGCTTGAAATGTGCTTTAATTTATTATACACATTGGGCTTAGGGATAAGGTATTATTTATAGAAAAAAAGACTTTTGCTGCTAAAAGTCATGAATCCCACTAATCTAATCACATAGACAAGAGAGGCGAGGCTCCTTGGAGATGTGACCTCTCCAAGGGCTATACTCTGACACCGTTCTCTAACACCAACTGAATGCCCAACAATTCAATTCAATTCAGTGCTGACACAGGTAGTCACTTGGAGTTAGTGTCCAACTTCACACGTGAAGGGGCTCAGTACCACAAGACGGCCCTCACTTCAGGTGCTGGCTGCAAGACCCAGGGGCCACTTGCACTTGTGCTTGGCCAACTTGGCTACAAACTTACAGATTCCCATAATCCCACTTCAGGTTCAACAATTTGCTAGAATGACTCACAGAACTTAGGACGTGCTATACTTATAGTTACTGTTTTATTATAAGGGATACAAATGAACAACCAGATGAAGAGATACACAGTAGCAAAATTTGGAAGGGTCCTGGTGCAAGTGCTTCTGTGCCTGTGAAGTCTGACACCCTCACCCCCAGCACATCAATATGCTCATATACCAGGAAGCTCTCTGAGCCTCGTTGTCCAGAGTTTTTATGGAGCTTTCATTATATAGACACAACTCCCCTCCCCAGAGGACCCGGCATGGGGCTCAAAGTTCCCGCTCTTTAATCATGTGCTTGGTCTTACTGGCCTGGCCATAAACTATTTATGGTCTACCGTGAGTCACCTTGTTAACATAAACTCAGGTGTAGTCAAAAGGGGCGCATTTTGAACGACAAAATACATTCCTATCACTCAGGAAATTCCAAAGGTTTTATGAAGCTCTGTGTCGGGAGCCAGGGACAAAGACCAGATTTCTTTTCCCCCAATCATACCATAAGGGCAGAGGCTGACACCACAGCCCCTGCTTTCTTCCACCTCCCTACCATCTGGCTGGGTGTTTTCAGAGTGATGAAATGGCAGAATGAAAAGGGTCAGAGCAGGAGGGGCCTACTGATTGGCTACTTTACAGAGGAGCATAATGTGGTTCAGAGATGATGCTGAGGCCCCAGATGCTTGGTGATAAAGCTGGTCTGAAAGCTGGGTCTCTAAGGTCTCTAACCCTGAACCACAGAGGCACTCTTGGAGGGGTGTTTGTTTCCCATATCTGCTGTAGCAAATTATCACAAACTTACTGCCTTAAAAAACCACAAATTTATTATCTTATAGATCTGGAGGTCAGAAGTTTAAAATGGCTCTGCAGGGCTGCACTCCTCCTAGAGGTTCTGAAGGGAGAGCGAGTTCCCCTTATCCTTTCCAACATCCTGAGGCTACTTACATCAGTTTTGTTTGTGATTCCCTTCCCCCATCTTTAACACATCAACTGCCGTGTGAGTTGTATTTAACTCATGTTAGTTTTGAGCCCGGGGCCTCATAAAGCAAAACCTGGGCAAATCCCTGCAGTTGGTTCATGAAAATCTTACTTGTTGATGTTCTTATTGTTACAATTAGTATTGACAAATTAATTCTAAAGAGTGGATTGAATGAATACAAGTCAATACATTTTGTTTTTCATTAAATTAGAAAGGATCACTTTGTTTTCAAAGTTTTATTCCATTTTCATAATAAAACACTGTGGCCCCAAGGAAAAAATTTTTATTCTAGTGTGGCAGTGAATGTGTTAAAGCCAGCAACACGGCACCTTCGACTCTCTCCCTTTCCCCTGTGCTTCCATTGTTCCATGGCCTCCTATCTCACTCTGACTTCGGCATCCTTCTTATAAGAACCCTGTGATTACATCAGGCACACCAGGATAATCCCGGATAATCTCCTCATCTCCAGATTCTTAGCTTGATTGCATCTGCAAAGTCTCATTTGCCTTATAAGGGAACATATTCACAGGCTCCTGAGATTAGGATGTGGACATGCTCGGGAGGGCATCACTCAGCACACCCGAGTTCCACGTTTCCACCATTTCTGGCATGGATTTGCTACGTCTTGGTTCCTGTTTTTGCTCTGCTGGAAATCCAAGATGACTATCACTGAGGAGAAGGGGGACTCTGTCTCCTTTCTCCGACTTTCTTTCTTTGGCTAGCCCCTTCTTTGTTTCCTTGGCAAGGGTGAGGTGTGGTCCTCTGACCACTCAGGGTTTTATTTACCAGAGGGGAGAACAGTACCTTTGAAACTGATGGACACCTGTGTGGTCTTCCTTTTTGTTCTACTTGCTCTGTGTCTGCTGGGGCTGTGTCGCAGTCCTGGTCCTCCTACATTTTGGGGGAGGGGTTATAGGATATTCGGAAATATTGTTCAATCATCCTGTGTCCTCCAACTCAGCTCTTGCCAGAGAGCCCTGCAAGACAAAGGCCTTTCTTGGTACTTTCCAACTAAATAAACTGCTGCTTTAGTTCCTACTTGGACAATGGTTGTCTGCCCAAGCATTATTTACAAACTCATTTCTCCTCCCTCATCACATACTGATTTGCTGTGTGAGCTTTGGAAATTCATTTCCGTCTCCTTTTTCTCTAAATAAAAGATACAGTGGTTCCAATGAGAAATGTCTTTACTCTCGTGTTTCTGAATAAGTCAGTGTTTTTCAATCCCCACAGGGTTTTGCAGTCCCCCAGCACATACCCAGCCCTCTCCCCTCCCCAGAGAACATTTGGCAATGTTTGAAGGTGTTTTGGTCATCACAACTTGGGAAGGTGGCTGCCACCAGCATCTGATGGGTAAAGGCCAGGGATACAGTTAAACATCCATCCTACGATGCACAGAAAAGCCCCCACAACAGAGAGCTATCTGGTCCACAATATCAGCAATGCTGCAGTTAACAAATCCTGGCTTAAGTCCAAAGAGGAGGAAAAAATACTGCAATAAGTTTACTCTTTCTTTACCAATTTACGTAGCCCTCTCCATAGGAGATTTGCGACAACTATTGAAGCACATTAATGAGCAGGCGGAGCCTGTCTTTGTGCTTCCAAAGCTTCAAACACAAGGACCAGACTGCCTACTTCCTCTGGCCTCATCTGCCCTCACACACAGCAAGTCTTCTTTCGCCCATCCTATTGCCTACCCATGTGGTAAAAATAATAAGCTGAGAACAGGAGGAGTGAGAAGAGACTGCCCTTCAGTGATCACTGAAGACTGGCCTTAAAGTTCCCAGGAGTGTAGACTCCAAACCTGTTCTGAGAATGCTTTGTTTTGTTTTGCACTTCGGTGTGTTGGTGATGAATGTAAGGTATAAACAAACACGGATAAGCGCTCAGGGCCATTTCTGGGCTTTTGTTTCCCAGACCATGGGGAAGGCAATGGAGCCACGGAAATCTTCAAACAGGCTTTTTCTCAAATAAGGCCACGAGCTACAAGGGTTTGGTAAACCTCTGGTAGATTTCAGTGAGTGAGGTTTCTTGGGATTCTAACTCAGCTTGGACTGAGTGACAACTACATGGGCAAGTCAGGTCCTCAGCCAGCAGGGAAAGAGATGGCCAAAAGGACTATTTATGCTGGATTGGAGCAGAAAAATCTTGCTTCTTCCTATGACAGGAAAAGAAAAAAGCAAATAAAAAAGGCCACTGTTTCTTAAGAAGTAAGTTGCTTATGTAGTTATAAAGAATTTTACTTCTTCCTTTAAGAGCAAAGAAAAATAGTAATTTTGAAATTGCTTCATTGATCAAAAAATAACCGCTGGCTGCAAACATTTATTTATACCACAAAAGGCATAAGGTTCCCTTATCTTAATAAGAATATTATGTTGTTACAGTTTATAGTTATTGAATTGCCTATTATGTCCCAGGCACTGTTTAAGGCTGTGGTCCCCAACCCCTGGGTTGCAGACCAGTACTAGTCCACGGCCTATTAGGAACCAGGCTGCACAGCAGGAGGTGAGTGGCGGGGGAGAGAGCAAAGCTTTGTCTGTATTTACAGCCGCTCCCCATCACTTGCATCACTGCCTGAGCTCCGCCTCCTGTCAGATCAGTGGTGGCATTAGTTGCAGGAAAACAAGCTCAGGGCTCCGAGTGATTGTGCATTATGATGATTTGTATAATTATTTCACTATATATTGCAATGTAATAATAATAGAAACAAAGTGCACAATAAATGTAATGCACTTGAATCATCCCCAAACCATCCCTCACCTCCACCCTGGTCCATGGAAAAATCGTCTTCTGTGAAACTGGTCCCTGGTGCCAAAAATGTTGGGGACTTCAGGTTTAAGGGTACCGCAGATATATTATCTAATTTAATCTTCAACCTAATCCTCAGCCCAAGGTTATTGCCTTCATTATATAGATAAGGAAATGGAGGGTCAGAGAGGTACGGCTACTTGCCCAAGATCACACAATTGGTACAGCGGCAGAGACAGAAAAAATTTTGAACCAAGATTTGGCTGACCAAACAATTCCTCCTAACCATTATCTCAGGATTTTCATCCAGATTGATCCTGCATATTTGCATATCCACACTTTATTTTGGGATTGACCAGAACCCCACTCTAGTTTTCTTTTCTTGTAATGAGTTTTCTTATCAGAGCAATGTTGGACTCATACACTGAATTGGGAAGCGTTCCCACTTCAATTTTCTGGAAGAGTTTGTGCAGAATTGCTATTATTTATTTCTAAAATGCATTGGAGAGTTCACCAGTGAAGCCACCTGAGCCTAGAGTTTTCTTTATGGGAAGGGTGTAAGCTACGATTTCATTTTCTTTAATAGATAGAACACTATTTAGGTGATCTATTTCATCTTGAGTGAGCTTTCCTAGTAGCATCTTTCAAGGGATTTGTCAATTTCAACTGTCATTGATTTTATAAACATAAAGTTGTTTACAATATTCACCCAATTATCCATTTAAATATCTGTAGACTCTGTAATGAGATAATCTCTCTCATTCCTGATATCGGTATCTGTGTCTTCATTCTTCTTCCTGATCAGTGTGGCTAGATTTTTATCAATTGTATTGATCTGCTCAAAGAATCAGCTTTTTGTTTTATTGATTTTCTCTGTTTTCTATTTCATTTGTTTCTGCCCTGATATTTATTATACCTGTTATTTTGCTTACTTTAAGTTTAACTTGCTCTTCATTTTTTGTTTTCCTAAGGTGGAAACTAAGGTCATTGATTTGAGACCTTTTTAGTTTTCTACGGTAGACATTTCATACTAAAATCTCCCTAAATACTATTTTAAGAACACTCCGCATCTTTGGTTGTGTTTTTATTTTCATTCAGTTACCAAATACTATCTATGTTCCATTTTGATTTCTTCTTTGACCACAGGCTACGGAGAAATATGCTGCTAAGTTTCCAAATATTTGTGGTTTTCTAGGGAGCTTCCTGTTATTAATTACTAATTTAATTTTGTTATAGTCAGAAAACATAGTTTGGATGACTTGAATCCTTTTACCACATTAAAAAGTGCTTATATTTTGGCGCAGGATACAGTCTATACCGATAAATGTTCTGTGCAGACATGCAAAACACATTGACAAGAAAGCGCATTCTGCTGCTAAGTGGGGTGTTGTCGATTCAGTGAAGTCGGTTCAGAGTATGGCTCAAGTCGTCTATATCCTTGCTGATTTTCCATGTATTTGTTCTGTCAGTCATTGAGAAAGGAGTTTGAAATTTCCGACTATCATCATGGAATTATTTATTTCTCTTTGCATTTCTATCAGTTTTTGCTTCAAGCATATTCAATTTCTGTTATTGGGTACATACACATGTATGTCCCCTGGAGTAACTGACCCCTTTGTTAAGTAACCTTCTTTATTCTTTGCTCTGAAATCTACTTTCTCTGGTATTAATATAACAACTCCAGCTTTTTATAAAAAGTGTTTGCACAGTATATATTTTTCAATCCCTTTGTGTTTAACCTACTTGAGTATTTAAAGTGCATTTCTTGTAGGCAGCATATGGCTAGGTACTGCCTTTTTTAATTTAAACTGACATTGTTGCTTTTTAATAGGGATGCTTAGACCATTTCACATGATTATTAATATAGTTAGGTTAATGTCTGTCGTCTTGCTATTTGTTTTTCACTAGACCCATTTCTTTGTTTCCCCTTTCTTCTGTTTCTTCCTTTTGTTAGGATATTTTTGTGATTTCATTTTTTAAAAATAATGGCTTTGTTGAGATATAATTAAATGCTATAAAATCCAGCCCTTTAAAGTGTACAATGTAGTAGGTTTTAGTAAATTCAGAGTTGTTCAACCATCACTGCAATCTAATTCCCAAACATTTTCATCATCCCCCAAAGAAATCCCAAACCCATTACACAGTCATTCCTCTGTTCCCTGTCCCCAGCCTCTGACAACCACTGTTCTGCTTTCTGTCTCTGTAAATTTGCTCATTTTAGACATTTCATATTAATGAAATCATAGGATACGTGACCTTTTGTGACAGAGTTCTTTCACTTAGCATAGTGTTTTCAAGGTTCATCCATGGTGTAGCATGTATCAGTACTTCATGTCTTTCTATGACTGAGTAATATTCCACTGTATAGATAAACTAATATATTTCACTTTTTCATTCATAAGTTAATAGACATTTGGATTATTCTATTTTTATACAGTGTGAATAATGTTGCTATGGACATTTAGGTACACATTTTGGTGTGGACATATGTTTTGAAATCTTTTGGATATGAACCTAGGAGTCGAGTTGCTGTCATATGGTAGCTACATTTAACATTTTGAGAAATTGCCAAACTGTTTCCCAAAGTGGCTGTGCCATTTTACAATTCCGCCAGTAATTTATTAAGGTGTTAATTCCTCTACATTCTTGCCAACCTCTGTTGTTGTCTATCTTTCTAATAATAGCCATCACAGCAGGTGTGAAGTGGTACCCCCTTATGGTTTTGATTCGTGTTTCCTTAATGACTAATGATATTGAGCAACTTGTTATGTGCTTATTGGCCATTTGTTTATCTTCTTTGGAGAAATGCCTATTAAAATCCTCTCTCCATTTTTTTTTTTAAATTGAATTGTTCTTCTTTTTATTGTTCAGTCATAAGAGTTCTTTATATTCTGGATACAAGTTCCTCATCTAATACAGCATTTGCAAGCATTATCTCCCATTCTGTGTACAGCCTTTTACCTGATTTCAAGGTCTCCTTTAAAGCACAAAAGTTTTTACTTTTGATGAAGTTTAGCTTATCTACTTTTCCTTTTTTTAGGCATGTTTTGGTGTCATATCTAAGAAGGCTTTGCTTAACACATGTTATAAAGATATTTTTTGTATTTTTTCCCTGAGAGTTTTATATTTTTAACTCCTACATTTAGGTTGATGGTAAATTTCAAGTTAATTTTTCATATGGTATGAGGTAGAAACCCAATTTCTTTTACCTGTGAATCTCTAATTGTCCAATATCATCTGCTGAAAAGACCATTCTTTTCCCATTGAATTGTCTTGGCACCTTTGTCAGAAAAATAAGCTGGCCAAAAACATAAAGGTTTATTTTTGGACTTTCAATTCTATTCCATTGATTCATACATTTAGTCTTATGCCAGTACCACACTGTCTTGATTACTGGAGGTTTGAAGCAGGTTTTGAAAATGAGAAGCGTGAGATCAACTTTGTTCCTGTTTTCAAGATTGTTTTGACTATTATGGGTCCATATACATTTTCAGGTTTGTGACAAGGACTGAATGAACTCTGTAGATCATTTTGGGGAATGTGATAGGTAGAGTTATGACCCCCAAGAATATGTGTATGTACTGATCTCTGTAAGTGGTGAACGTGTCACTTTATGTGGCAAAGGATGAATGTAATCACAGGGGTCTTTGTAAGAAGGAGAAAGAAGGTAGAGTCACAGAGGGCAGAGTGTGATGAGGGAAGTGGACACTGGAGTGCTACAGCCACAAGCCAAAGTCTGTGATCAGCCACCAGACGCTGGGAAAAGCAAGAAACAATTTTTCCCTTAGACCCCACAGAAGGAAGACAGCTCTGCTTGAATTTAGCCTTGCAGGGCCCACTTTTTATTTCCGATCTCCAGAACCACAAGACGATAAATTTGTGTTGTGTTAAGACACTATGTGTGTGGTAATTTGTTACAGTAGCAATAGGAAACTAACACAGTACTGCCATTATAACAATATGGAGGCGAGAAAAACCAACCCATTAAATAAAAACAGAAACAACAACCGCCCAATCCCTACTCTAGCGGAGCTTACAGAACTTAATTAAACTTACCTACTTAACAAGTGCTACAGGGGGATACAAGTGCTTTTAACAGGTGGGCTGGATTCAGTATGTTGGGGAGACAGGGTTGACACCAGAGTTACTTGCTGTGCATAGGCCAGGAAGCAAGAAACAAATGTCAGTCCTCACTCTAAGTTTTCATCTCAGAGCCTGTTGAGGGATTGGAGGAAGAGCTGCTCCTTGGGCCTTGTTTCTCACCATCTTCTTAGAGGCCCTGGTATGATGCTGGTGTTGCTGGGAGCTTGCTTTTGGAAGCCAAATGTCTCTATCCTCTCATGACCCCTACCCCAACCCAAATCACTTTCTGAAACACAGTACGTCCCACCAGTGTCCAGACTGTAACATGCAGTTCCCTGTACTTCAGTGTGTGAATTGACTGACATTCTTGGGCACATTATTTCATCTCTAATTGGCTGGTATACCTGTACTGTCAATGGCTTCTGAGTCTATGGGGCCACCAGGGGTCACATGGACAGGCTTGGTAAAATAAGTCATTGTCATGCCAGCTAACATTGGGAACTGCTCAAGATGAATTCCACAAAATTATATTGTGAAGCCAAGGCAAAAAAAAAATTATACTACCATTTAGCAACTTCCTATACCTGGTGCTTTTTATTATAGTACCTCATTTACTTCTTACAACCAGCATTTCTATTAGGTACTATTGCTATTTTCATTTTCACGTGAAGAAACTAAGGCCCAGAGAGGTCTGCAGAGTCAAACAGCATCATTGCTAGAGCTAGGATTCTATTCCATGACCAAGTTATTACTGAGACTGTGTCCTTTCTGATACCATACAGGAGTTATGCTTCTGGTACTTTGAACTGTATTTTGCAATGAAAATGTAACTATTATTATCTCTCATTATCATCAGAGAATTGATACAGCAGGCTTTTACAGCTGTGGTTTCATTTTTTTTATTGTGTGATCTCCATCTAAATAAATTCCTTTGGCCTTAATGCATGTCCTGGCACTACAAAGTCTGTGATCCAGGAGGAGACACAGGGAGTCTCTGTCCAGAGCTGTTTGCCTCCCAGAAGACCTAACTAGGAAAAAAAAAAACTAATGGAAAGTAACTTGCTGATCCTAATTACTTTGCCCGTTGTACATGTCTCAGATCAAATACCATTTTGTCCTCTTTTTCCCCTTTTCGGGGAATTAATTAAGCTCTAATTACACTGACAGAAAAAAAATAGAGGCTACAATAAAATTATTTTTTTTTTAAAAAAAGCTATTAACAGGGTCTGAGCACAGAGCTTGTTATAACCTGGGGAATGAGCCTCATTTGAATTTTATGGCCTTTCCATTTACATTTTTTTATTAAACCTTTTCTTATAATCCTCAATATGTCTTCTTGCCATGGCATAATCAGCCTTGGGAATTTGCAGGTGTTAAATTAGGTACTTGGGGCTCCCTTACTCTCCCTGCATTCAGTCAGAGCACCCATGAGGCAGATTAATAATCATTTTTTTTAAACTGATTTATGAGTTCACACCAAGATTTTTTTCCATCTGGAATGAAGTCTGGCTTGCAGAGCCCCTCTGGTCCAGGCAAATTAGATGGGAGCCAAAGTCTTCCTTGTTAGAGCAAAACATTAAAAGTTTATCCCAATAGGATATCTCACTGCAAAAAAAAATTTAGGTTCTTACTCCCTATCAAATGGAGTCAGCCATGCAGACAGGGCTGGGCTGATGTGAAGGTGGAAAAGCCTTCCCACTAGGAGCGTGAGGGAGGTCCTCTAACCCCATAAGGCACACATCACTGCCCTGAAAGCCAGAGCCTGAAAGATAAAAACTACCCTGGGTGGAGACGTGACCTGCCACCAGGCAATACAATGCGGGGTCAAACTATGCCTCCAACCTAGACTCCAGACCCGCCCGGCAGTTTGTCCACTACCCATGGCTGGGTCACCTGGGTAAGGTTCTTTAGAATTCACATTCTCAACCTCAAGCCTAAATCTACTGAATCAGAACCTCTGCTAGTGGGATCCTGGAATCTACACTTCTCAGCTCCTTC
>CAUYRT010093029.1:0-15772 GCA_963574885.1 Lepilemur ruficaudatus | reverse complement strand
TGACTTCAGGTACAGTTAGTTGTCACTGTCTCCAGCCTAAGGTGCTAGCATTTTTACCCACCATTGCTTGTGTACCAGCAGCCCAAATGTCAACACAATGAAAAAGGCAAATAACATCTTTTTTTTTTTTTTTTTTTTTTTTTGAGACAGAGTCTCACTCTGTTGCCCGGGCTAGAGTGCCCTGGCGTCAGCCTAGCTCACAGCAACCTCAAACTCCTGGGCTCAAGCAATCCTGCCTCAGCCTCCCGAGTAGCTGGGACTACAGGCATGTGCCACCATGCCTGGCTAATTTTTTCTATATATTTTTAGTTGGCCAATTAATTTCTATCTTTAGTAGAGACGGGGTCTCGCTCTTGCTCAGGCTGGTTTCGAGCTCCTGACCATGAGCCATCTGCCCATCTCGGCCTCCCAGAGTGCTAGGATTACAGGCGTGAGCCACTGCGCCTGGCCTAAAATAGGTATACTCTTTGATTTCACAATTCCTTTTCTACAGATTTATTTTTGGGAAATAATCAGACATGTGACTAAAGATATATTTACCAGAGTAATTATTGTGACATCATTATTATATTATGTTATATTATATTTTTTTGAGACAAAGTCTCACTCTGTCATCCTGGGTAGAGTGCAGTGGCATCATCATAGCTCATTGCAACTTCAAACTCTTGAACTCAAGTAATCCTGCACCAGGCTAATTTTGCTATTTTTGGTACAGACAGGGTCTCACTCTTGCTCAGGCTTGTCTTGAACTCCTGAGCTCAAGAGATCCTCCCGCCTCAACCTCCCAGAGTGCTAGGATTACAGCCACTGCACCCAGCCTATATATTATATTTTAAAAAGAAACAAAAAAGTAAGCAACCAAACAAAACTCCCTTAGATATAGGATTACAGGATTGATTTATATGATTGAATCAACTATAATATATCTGAGAATGACACAATTTGTAGCCATTAAAACACCCCAAGTAGCTTTATATGTACTAATAGGAAAAGTTGTTTATAATATATTAAGGCAAAAAGCAGGCAAAGGGCAATATTTATGGTTTTATAAAAATATTTTTGTGTGAAAAAAATCATATATATATGCATACAGTTGGCCTGGAAGCTGCCCCTCACATTAATATTTGTAGTTCTTATTTCTGAGAGCAGCATTATGAAGAGACTTTTCCCTAAACATTTATGTATTGGTTGCATTTTTTTCAGCAGATTTTTAACAAGGAAAAAAACCATAAAGATAGTTCAAATTTGAAAAATGATCATCATTATAATTTTTTGGTGTGGAATCAGAGTTTCTCTTTGTGTCTCACATATGGTGTCTCTGCTCAGACATTAGCAGAGTACAAGGCATTTCAATAATTCATTTTTCCTCCATTTTTCTATCTAACTTCAGATATTATTAAATCCATGTATGAGTTATGAGGAGTGTGTGATGTGTGTTTGTGTATGTGATTTGGCTTCCAGAGCACATAAGTGAGGTATAAATATCATCCCTATTAACTCACGGATATCTTAACCAACCATGGAAAATTGAGCTTATTCCATCTTTTTGCCGCATGGGATCTCACTGGTAATGTTATCCCAAAACTCACATTCCTTGATCTTTGGCACTTGGCACACTCAGGGAAACCGCCTGGGAATTCAACAGATCAACTCCCTGCCTTAGATTAGTTACTTAGGACACAGTGCTGGGAAAATCGTTTTAAATTTCAAGTTAGCAGACCAGTCTTCGGCTGTCACTCTCCATGTGACTGACCTGGGCAAATCTTAGAATCTCAGAATACTGGATGTGGAAGATTACGTCATTCAGTCTTTCCATTTTACAGATGAGAAAATTCTCATTCTTGATTTCCTGCAAAGTGGGGAGGTTAGACAAGATGATTTATAGGTTCCTTCTGGCTGACAACTCTGATTCCTGTTTCCTAGTCAAATCATGCTTTCCATTTGTGCGGATCAGGTTATTTTCCAGGGAAGCTAGATTCCTGATTTTTGGCCACAAACCACATATTCACAGGAGTCAAAGGAAGACTATAGTACAACAGTATAGGCTGAACAGTGAACGTTTATAATCTCACTAGGAAAAAGCATGTGAATGTGTAACTTAGTGGTTACTTACTGGTGCCAAACATTGCTTCGCTGTTGCATGCATACTCGGAGAGCCCCTACTAAGGGCCAGGCTAGGTAGTCTTCATGACAAACATGAGTGCTGGCCTCCTGGAGCTACAGTCTTTTAGAGGTGACAAGGAAGAATCACAGCCGTAATTATTAAGTGGAATTTAGGTGAGTGCTCTGAACGTGCTATGAAGGGATTGCAGAGCTTCTGCTTCATGCTCCAACAATTTGGACTCCATACAAAGGTGTCCAGCTGAGGAAGCATTCAGAGGCCAAAATCCAAACTGTTTCCCTAGGCCAGCCTGTGTTCACTGAAAAGAAAAGGGCCTTTAAATCAATCCCCCACATGCCTGTCGTCCCAGCTACTCTGTAGGCTGAGGCGGGAGGATTGCTTGAAGCCAGGAGTTCAAGTCCAGCCTGGGCAACATAAAGAGACCCCATCCTTCCTTTCTAAAGAAAAAAATTCATCCCTTGCATGGGCAGAGTGTTCCCCTCTGTTCCAGTGGCTGCCCTGTAGGATGCCACAAGAATTTGAAACAGGGTGCCTGATCTAGATTGGGGGCCAGGAAATCCCTTCTGAGGAAATGACCTTCAAGTTGAGACCTGGAGTTGAGGCGGAGCAGACAGTAGCAGCAGCAACTAGCCAGTTGAAAGGAAGAGGGGAAGAACAGTGATCCAGGCAGAGCACAGTCAGGGAAGGACTTTGAAAGAAGGTGCTGTGGCTGGGACACAGTGAGCCAGGGGCAGAAGGAATGAAGAGTGATAGGCTTTTTTAAGCTACCTTAGGAATTCTGGTCTTCACTCCAAGAGCAATGAGAATCATTGGATAATTTGAGAGTGACTTGGGCAGCTTCAATTAAATTCGATTATTTCCTCATTTTAGTTGAAACCCTTAGTCTTGTATTGGGATCATGCGGATGGGATGTGGGAAGGAAAGTTCAGGCTTGCCACTTTATATTCCCCCTTGATACTGCTTAACATACATAATATAATTTTTTTTTTGAAAGCTCTGGTTTCATTAAGTGAGGAGGATGTAACGTGCTTCGACCCTCAGAGCAGATACTGGTCTTAACTGGTATATTTCAGGTTTTGGAAAGAGCACACCCAAGCACCAGCCACCCCCGCATGCCTCGTGCCAGTCTGCGGCATCAGGTCTGAAGAAGGCACCTCCCCGGTCTCCTGCTCCACCCCGCTACTGGTTTTAGCTGGAGTTCCCTTTTCATTGTCATGATGAGCCAGTTGCTCGGATTGTTTTAGGGACGGGCCCATGTTTTGTTCTTTGCCTGCACAACTGGTGTGAATCTTTCCTAAGCAAGTAAACAGCTTAGGGGTAAATACTGAATCTTTGTCTTCAAACGGCTCAGCATTTTTGTCTTTCACTTGTTACTGAGCGATTGGATTCAATGTTCACAGATACTTTGGCTAAACGATTCATTTTATTTATTTGGCTTTAGAACGAGACTTCGAAAAGAGGGATAATAAAAATGAACAACCCAGAAGGGTTTTTTGTTGTTTTGTGGTGTTTTGAAAATTGAAGACTAGTAAAAGAGAGACCTCTGCTGGCTAAACTGGCACAACAACCTAGAGTCGGTCGGTCGGTGACCCGACGAGAAGCCGGGATGGCTGTGATCTGCCCCCTAAGCGTTTCTAGCCGTCAGCAAATTGTTCACTGTTCATTTCTTCAGCCATCAACTCAGGTTCACGGGGAGCTAATCAAAGTGACGTATAATTCCCAGCCCCAATCACAACCGTCTCTGTTTCAGTCTTTAGGAAAAGTGTTAGTCTTTCACAGTTCTTGAAAATAATAGCTCGAAACATCAGCCCCAGCCAAAACCCAGACCTGAAATAACTCCTGCCTCTTATCTTCTTTGTTTCCTTTTCCTTTTCTGCCCTCCACTTCTCCTCCTTTCCTGCAACAGTAAAACAAAACAAGACAAATCAGCACTGAGAAGAGAGTACTGCTGATGGAAAGGGAGAAGGAGGGACCTGACCGCTTATCTCTGGCATATCCTTAAGGGCGGGACAGGGTTGGTGTCATATACCTGCGGAGAGCTGTGGTTTCTATTGATGTCTTCTGAGGGATTTGCTCAACCGTGGGAATGTGGCTGCACAACAGTGGAGTGAGATTCGGTAGAGGGTCGTTATCTAGGTGCAGAAAAGGGACTGACTGTCTCCTTGAGAAACTTTTGTCCCGCAGAGACAGTAACGAGTGCCTACTCTGTGCCACGCCCATCTCTTAATTCTCTTTCTTGCTTTTCCTCTCTCTTCACAATCTTAAGAACATCTTTCCCTGGAAAAAAAATTTAATATATGGGCAGCACTTAGACTAGGTCTGCATAAAGTAATAGTGAGGGGTGTGTTCATTATTTTATTATTCTATTTTCACTCTGGAATATGCTGCAACCCTTACACCCAAGGAGAGACTCTCCCCACACTCAGCAGGGTAAGTTTTCTTGCTTCTAAAGTTACACCTCTGGCCCTGGGGAGTGAAGCAGCAGAGCCCTTTGCTTTGGCACATCGTTTTCACACAATGGCACCCATTTTCCATCTTCCCACGTGAAAACTGAATTTTATTCCTTAAAATACTCTTTCATACTTCAACAACCTTTTCAGGAATGGCCCAGGCATAAGCTATTAGTATCAAGTAATGACCATTCTTAGTGCTATGAAGGGACCTTAGATCATTTAGTGCAAACTTCTCCTTTGAGAAAACTGAGGCCCAGAGAGGTTGTCAGTTGTCTGAGGTTACCCAACTGGGGAGTGGCTGAGGCGGGACTGGAACCCAGAACTCCCAGGTTCTTGATGCAGCGCTTTCTATATGGCAGCCACACCAGCCTGGGGCTGCGCTGTGTACGAGGCGATTTAATTTGTGCCTTCTGCTCCTCTTCGCTGGCTGTCTGCCATTCCCTTTCCTGAGGCCTCCGCTCCTGCATGCTCTACTCAGGCAGCTCAGGCCCATGGGCGGGCCACCCAGGCAGCTTCTCTGACCTGCCCTGGGTGACTTTTCCCCCCTCCCCTAAACTGACTCTGTATGGGCCTTGTTAGGTCACTAACAAATCACTCGATTCACAAATTTACCAAAAAGTGTCCATAAACCTTTCATCCTCCTCTGAAGTGCCTTTTGATCTTGGCATTTCCGTGCTGCTTGATAGCTTTGAGAATTTTATGGGCATCCTTTAAGTTTGTGTATGTCAAAAAATCGCTTTATATTTATTGCAACTCTCCTGGCTTCCTCAGCGTGCTGGAGAGTCTCTTAATCCAACAGAATAAATCTCTAACTCTGGGAATTTCAGGTGCTGTGGCGAGACAATCGTGCAGATATTTTAAAGCTTGGGTAGATATTTTAAAGGCTTTTAAGAATTTCAAAATTGTACCCTATAGTTTCTAGCATGGTGCCCTAGGTATACTGTTGCTATTTACTGTAAAGTTTTATGAGATAAATTGTCCTCCTTCAGTACTGCCACAGAAATTAATTCATCTTTGTATGTGCAATTATTTAAGGAGTGCTCATGAAGTACGCTGGACTGTGTTAGGTCTTGATGGTATTTGAAAAGAAGTTTGACATCTGCCTGTCTGTACCCCTTCTGGCTGCCTAAAAGGTGGATAGGATGGATGCAACTTGAGGAGGCACCCTTTGTTCCTGAGGATAGAAGGTGCATTGTGGAGCAGAAAGATACAGGAACTATAGGCGATGCCACACCAGCTTTGTAGCGCTTATCTCCAGAATTCCTTTACAGAAAAGAAAAATAAACTTTTATCTTGTTTAAGCCACTATTATTTCTGGGCTCTGTTACTAGCTGCCAAATGCAAATCTTAACTGATGCAAAAGTCCTTGAGGATTTTTTGAGCAAGGAACTAACTGATTCTGTAATATTGGTAACTCTGCAAGGGAGAGATTTGGGGAGCGGGGTGTTCTGGAGAGTACTAAGAGATAAAGTTGGCATGGCAGAAAGCGGGTGGGGGGAGACTGAATGAGGAGAATACACTTCTTGCACAGGTCACTGATTTTGTTGTTTTTCCTAGGATACCTCTGTTAAACTTCCATTATACACTGGTTATTTAAATATGCAGTTATTGAGTCATCTGCATTCTGCTATTCTCAAGTGACCTGAAAGCCAAGGAGATTGAGAAGATGGGTGCTCTTTGTGCCTTAAAAAGAAGCAGGCAAAAGCTGGAACAGGAAAAGAGTATCAGTGTTACAGTAAAGTGAAGTTATTATGTTTTCTGAACTCCTGCACACATTTTCAAGGAAAGGAACTTTTGTTACATGTGACTGTCTAATCAAGATACATTTGAAATGTATCCTGTACTGGATAGCAACTGTAAATAATATTTTAAAAAAGTTATCTTTGAGTGACTTGCAGAGTAAAGATAATTTCATATGCTGAAAGTTTCTAAAAGGAGAAAAACCTATTTTATTAACTTACTCTAAGGTTCATGTAATCACATTGATTAATGGCTGTTCTTTCATGGTGAACTTTTCGTCTTGAGGTTGGGAAGGGAATATCATACCTTTAATTATTGTTTACATGGGTTAGAAAAATATCGTATAGCTATAGTATAATTGAATATTATAAGCTTAGATACTTTATTTCTTACTTTTCATCAAGGAGTATATTTCTCAGATCCCACTGTCTATGGACACCCTACCTTGCTTCAGCCATGAGGTCCCGGCTGTCCTTGTTCAACATTTTTACTCTCCCTTTCTGCATTGCACCTAACATTTAGCAAACCTGAACCCCAGTGTATAACCTTCCTTTGAACTAGGTGTACTAACTTAATATCCTAATATCTCTCTTTTCTTAAAAATGGGTTGGCAATTCTAAAGTTCCTTCCAAACCTGGCTTGGATAGGTATTTGGAACCTTGATGCAACTACAGATTTCAAGGTCTCTTAAAGAGGTGATGTTTAGCCTCCCCTCCCTGCTCGCCACTACACCTGGAAGGGCAGATGTACCCAGTATTACCTGAAAATTCTTGCTCATTAATTATGTTGCCCCCTCTATTTGGAAAAAATACACTAGAATGTAAGTAACTGAATATTAAGTTGTAACCTGGCCTATCTGTTGCAAACTTCCACACGTGTTCTACCAACTCAATTTTAATAGTAACATATGGATTGTCTCCAGTTTATAGAGGGGAAAAATATAAAAAATGATTCCAAACATTAGGTTTTGAGTTATATCTCCCTGAAGTTCCTGAGTTGCATTTTGCTGGAGTCTGCACACAGGAAAAAACAAACAAAACAAGGCGTGCAGTCTGATAAACAGATGTTCTCCCTCTGCAGTTAAATAATAACAATAGGCAACATTTATGTAGCACTCAGGGCGTGCTGAGCCACTTATCTATGTCTTCTAATCCTGATGAAAATTTTGAGAAGTAGTTGTATGGATGAGGAAACTGGGCCTTGGGGATGTTGCTCAATGTCACATGAGAACGCTGAGCAAGGGCTTAAATTCAGGTTTAAAGTTTAGCCTAACTTTAGAGGGTGCACTGTTATTCCTTTTTATTTTTTAATTTTTAAATTAAAAAAAAATTTTTTTTTAGAGATGGGGTCTCACTCTGTCACCCAGGCTGTAGTGCTGTGGCACGATCACAGCTCACTGCAGCCTCAAACTCCTTGGTTCAAGGGATCCTCCAGCCTTGGCCTCTGGAGTAGCTGGGACTACAGGTTTGCACCACCACACCTGGCTAATTTTTAAAACTTTTTGCGGAGATGATGTCTCTACAAAACATCGGAACATCTCTCAACTCGTAGCTCCTCAGTCTCTCCGGAAAGGACAAAATCCCTCTGCGAGGTTGCTTTGGGAAGAAGAGAAACAGTGGTTACTACTTTATTATGATTAGTAGCCACTTTTTATGGCGAGTTCCAACTACCGCAGGACATTTTAAGATTGGGAAACTCCTTTTCAAAGAGTGAAGGCCACTTTGAGGTAAGAAAAGCACAGGAGCCCAAGAAAGAGGTTTTAATATGAGCTTGTCTCTGAATCTCCTTTGATTTCTAGCCTTTTCTATCCATCTAGATTCAGGTATTTCTCAAAGACCTCCTTCTTCCACGGTAGGTAAAAGGGGCCTGGTAAAAAGCTTTGTATATGCTAACCTTGGTTGGGCTCCTTTCCTACCTCTTGCATCATTTGCCTAAAAGGGGAGACTAAGCTTACTTTGGCCAAATATTGTTTGCTAATTTTATTTAGTGAGAGATCTCATTAAAAAGTCATTTCTTTTGTGCAATAAAAGAACTCCCAAGGGAAGTTTTCTCATTTATCTGTATTTCAGTTCCTGTTTTGGAGGCAATTCTATACAGAACAGTGAATCCCTAGGTCTTCATTTCAGCCTCTCATTTGGGCGCAGGGTATAGGCTTGGGAGAGACCATTTGCATTTCTGCTGGGGATACACCCATGGCTGGGGAGCAGGGTGGGAGGAAGGTGGATCTGATCAGGTGGAATCCCAGGCAGTCTCCTCCAGTGCGACATCTCCATCAGCTGGGCCAGGACCAGCCTGTAGGTTGGGTCATTATTTTTGTGCCTAACCTCCCTAAGCTTATGAAGGAAACTAATAAACCTCCTTACCAAGTTGTCGAGGTCAACTGCAATAATGTATCTGGAAGTGCTTTACAAACTTATAAAGTATGAAAACAGCGAGGAATGGAAGTGCTACAAAATGTTAACTAGTACTAATGGGAGTGCAAGTCAGTATTATGCCTAACTGGAGGAAGCTGGTTTGTGTGCACCTGTGGCGACTTTTAACATACATCCTTTCCCTGCTGTTCCTTGACATTCCGCAGCGTCCATCCCCATCACTCCCTGCTCTCTCTCAATTTGCACAGTGTAGTCAGAAAAATACATTCTTCTGTTCAGTTATAGCAGCTGGAGCGTTGTATTTGTTTTCCTTGGTTGTTCTGTTCTGAGTGAAGTGAACATTGACTACACATTATTCTTCACTTTGGGAACATTGAGAACAATTCAGTGCAAAGGGCATGTTGTAACACTACTTAATAATCTGATGTAACACTGCCCATGCTTTGAATAAGAGGTACTTTTTGTTTAGAGATGGAGTATTAGGTCTGCTTCTTAGGGCCAGAGACTTATTCTTAAGCACAAACATATCTTAATTAATCCAATGAGAATCAGGCCGTGTCAGTATGATGTAACTGCATTAGTGCTTAGTGTAATCTATTCTGTAGTCATTTGGCCTCGTCATCAAGATAGGTAGAGTAACTGTATGAACCATCCCCCTCACACTTGGTGTGAGGGAGCATTACCTAATGTAGTTTTGAGGAAGCACATTTGCAAAACGTTTGGGCGAATATCTATCTTTCTTAAAAATTTATTTTTATTTTTTTCTCCAAGACAATGCTCAGGTACAAAATAGCTATCTTGAAAGGAGTTCTGTATCAGTCAGATTTCCTCTTTCCTTCCCTTCTCCTTCCCAATAAATATTTATTGAGCACCTCCTATATGCTAGACCTGGTATATGAAACATTATCCCTGCCTGCAGGCTCTCAAAGAGCTCAAAGGTGTGTGTGAGTGTGTGTGTGTGTATGTGTGTGTGTGTGTGTGTGTGAAATCACAGTACAATGAGTTATGAGCAGTAAAATAGGTGTGAGCAACCTGCTGTAAGAGCACAGGTAGGAGAGGGCAAAGCTTTGCTGAGGAGATATAATTTTGAGCATTGCGGTGCTAGGGTTTGAATGTCTGTGTCCCACTAAAATTCACATGCTGAAGCTTCATCAGCAATGTGATCGTTTAGGAGGTAGGGCCTGGGGCAGGGTCATGAGAGTGCAGGCCTCATGAACGAGGTTAGTGCCCTTATGAAAGAGGCCTAAGGGAGACACCTGGCCCCTTCCACTGGGTGAGGACACAGCTAGAAGTTGGCATTTATGAACCAGACAAGAGCCCTCATCAGACATCAAATCTGCTGGTGCCTTGATCTTGGACTTCTCAGCCTCCAGCACAATGAGAAATAAATTTATGTTGTTTGTAAGTCACCTAGTTTATGATGTTCTGTCATAGTAGCCTGAACAGACTAAGAAAGATAAATAGGAATTTGCCATGTCAAAACCAAACAAACAAAAAAACGGAAGAAGGGCCGTTCATGTGGCTGAGCAGAGTCCGTGAAGGCGCCAGGGCACAGAGGAACATAATTGGGAGATATGTGTAGTGTGGTGTCACTGTGCTTGGGGGATTATGATGATACGGTCTGGTGTTGCTGGCATGCGGGGCCATGATTCACAGAATGAGACATTCTGGGGATGTGCTCCTGAGGTTCTCTATGGCTATGATAGTCACCTGCTGAAATCTGCTTTTCCTAGGCTAAAATTATTTTCCCAGTACTTCATGGTATGGAATTCTGGATGAGCAGGAGAGCTCTTAGTAGTCATTTCCTGTCTGGAGACAGATACGAGTGAAACTCTGAACCTTTGGATCCTCCACTAGTTGCCAACTACTAGTAAAAGGGAAATTTGCACAGTATGCTCCAGGCAAAACCATCTTATATTATTTGACTTTCCTGTCCTAGTAAATAATGGTGGACTTTAATAATCACACCAACTCCTTTTGCCTAGCCTAAGAGGTTTCTCTCTATCTCTTTTCTCCCGGGCTCCAAGCTGATTCCTACTGATTGCCTAAGGGCAGAGCCCTCCCTGTAAATTAAAGCAGGCACTGGACCATCTTGCTATGGGTTTGAAAGGATGCACAGAAGTGCCACAGATAAGAGAGGCCCATAGGCCCGGCGCAGTGGCTCATGGCTGTAATCCTAGCACTCTGGGAGGCCGAGGCGGGTGGATCGCTCAAGGTCAGGAATTCGAGACCAGCCTGAGCAAGAGTGAGACCTCGTCTCTACTAAAAGTAGAAAGAATTTAATTGGCCAACTAAAAATATATAGAAAAATTAGCCAGGCATGGTGGCACATGCCTGTAGTCCCAGCTACTTGGGAGACTGAGGCAGGAGGATCACTTGAGCCCAGGAGTTTGAGGTTGCTGTGAGCTAGGCTGATGCCATGGCACTCTAGCCCGGGCAACAGAGTGAGACTCTGTCTCAAAAAAAAAAAAAAGGCCTATGATAAGAAAAGGCCAAGGTGGAATGAGCCACGTGGAAAGAAGAGCCAGAGGAGTTTCCCAGGTGGTGTTTTGCCTTGATGTCCCTGCTTCAGCAGTCGTGGGCGGGGAGCAGCCTTGGGAGGTGTGGCCTCAGCACAAATCAGTGATGAATTCTGGGCAGCTTTGCCTTGGGGACTCCACAATGGCCTTGCTGAACTTTCCCGAGAACTGCACTGCAGCCTAAGGTGCTTCTGCTCGGCCTGCGCCTTCCTTCTCTCCTTCACTCAGGGCCAGACCAGCGTCATGGTCCAGTGGCTTTCCCAGTTCTCCTGACTTCTCCTTCTCTCTTCTCACAGACATGTCCCCTGACAAATTTCTTACATGTCTAATCCCATCTCAGTGGCTACTTCTTGGAGGATCTGGAATAATATTGAATGGAAAGGGCAGAGGAATACTGTTCCCATTTCTGAGCTCCTTAACATTGAGATTTAAAATTGGGAAAATGTATTATTTGATCAAAAGAAAAGTTAAAAATAAGCAAAGAAAGGGAACAAAAATGATGCCAAGTAAATACATCAGAAGAAAGATGTTGAATAAGATTACAGTTAGCTAAAATAGGGATAAGAAGGAATGAGACACAAAAAGATATAACAATTTCAACATACACATTTAAACAAGGACGACGCTGGGGTATAATAAAAATGCGATTTTGTGTGGTGTCACACCACCTCCTTAAAGTCGATTTAGTAGAGGTAGTTTTTGCTTGTCCCTGATGGATTTCAGTCTTGCGCTTCCCCTTCAGCTTACTGGACCACTCTTATACAATAAAAATTTTGTTTTATAGTCTCAGTAATAAAAATTGTATAGTTGGATACTTAATCAATACTCAATCTCTGTTCAAGGGAAAAACTGTTCTTCTCCTTACCTAGAAGCAGGGACAAGGGCTTCTTAAGTCCAAGACAGGTGCCAGTTGTCTTAAACCCTAGCTGCCTTTTTTTGTTTTTTGGAAGCAGAGTCTTGCTCTGTTGTTCAGGCTAGAGTATCGTGACATCACAGCTCACTGCAACCTCAAACTCCTGGGCTCAAGCAATCCTCCCATCTCAGCCTCCCAAGTAGATGCACACCACCATGCCCAGCTAATTTTCATATTTTTTGTAGAGATGGGGTCTCGCTGTTGTGCTCAAGCTGGTCTCGAACTCCTGGCCTTAAGCAATCCTCCTGCCTTAGCCTTCCAAAGTGCTGGGATTACAGGTGTGAGCCACTGCACTCAGCTTGTCCTAGCCTTAAGTCCTGGACAGAACTGGTATTCTGTTACTTCTGTTTCATTCTATTTGCCAAAGCAAGTCACATGGCCAGCCCTAAAGTTAAAGTTCAAGGAAATATACTACTTAATGGGAAGAACTGCAAAGTTCCACGACAAAGGGTGTGGATAAAAGCAGGAGAAAACATCAGGGCCAATAATCAAATCTTGCATAGCACCAAAGCAAGAACATCTCTAATAGGCTGTGCTTGGCTCATATGTCCATTCCTTGTGATTAGGATGGGACATGGTAGTATAATTGGCAACTGTAATAGGACAATATACTTGAAGTGGGTATGAAGAGCTGTTCCAAGAGAAGGAGATGCTGATCCTGGAAGAAAGTAAGAGTGCTGGACAAACAAAATAGGCAATGTCCACTACCATGCCCTGTTTGCATTGTCTTGTCAATCCCCAGGAAGTTGCCAGTAATATCCTCTGGTTACAGTTGAGAAAACTAAGGTTAAGAGAGATTATATAACTTGCTCAAGATGATACATCTTGATTGATGGAGCTTTTCGGATTAAAAAAATAGAGGTGGCTGAGCATGATGTTGCACACCTATAGCCCCAGCTACTCAGGAGGATGAAGTGGGAGGATCACTTGAGCCCAGGAATTCAAGATTGCAGCTAGCTATGATTGGACCACTTCATTCCAGCCTGTGAGACAGAGTGAGACTCTGTCTTTAAAAACAAAAAACAAAAACAAGAAAAGAAATAAAAGGAACCTCAATTGATACCTTACACTTTTTGCAAAAAATCATCTCAAAATGGATCACAGGCCTAAATGTCAAGTTATAAAACTTCTAGAAGGAAAAACAGGTGAAAATCTCCAACAGTTGAATAATGGTACATCCATACAATGGAATACTGCTCAACAACGAAAAGGGAAGAACTAATTATACATGCCATAATGGGTGAATCTCAGATGCATTTTTCTGCATGAAAGAAGACAGAGCCAAAAGACTGCATACCGTATAATTCTATGGACATGGCATTCTCAGAAATGCAAAAGTAAAGGCATGAAAACCAGATCAATAGTTGCAGGGGCCTGGGGTTAGGAGAGGTGTTGATTACAAAGAGGCAGCCCAGGGAATGATTTAACTCTGATTTGGGGTTAAAATCAGGGCTGATGTTCCTCTTCTGTCCCTCGATGGTGGTGGTGGATCATATCACTGCTTCACTTCTAAGCCAAGAGAAAAAATGCACACATTTTTCCAGTTAAGGGAGCCAATAGTGAGAAATCTTAGCTTTTGCTTTCTGACTTAATTGAAATAACCATATCCAACAGCTGAATTGTCTACATTGGCTCTTGGCAGAGCACCAGTTGGAAATTTCAGGGTCACCAACAAGCCTCTATGCCTAGAAAATTTCATTGTATTTAAGGTGTGGCAGGCAGAACAATGACCGTCTTCAAGATGTCCACATCTTAATCCCTGGAACCTCTAAGTAACCTTAAATGGCAAAAGGGTCTTTGCAAACGTGATTAATGTCAGCACCCTGAGATGGGGAGGGTAGCTTGGATTATCCAGGTGGACCCGATATAATCACAAGCATCCTGAGCCATGAGGAAAGCAGGAGAGGAGGTCAGAGTGATGGGATGTGAGGACTCCACGGCCATTGCTGGTTTTGGAGAGAGACAAAGGGAGCTACGAGCTAAGGAATGTGGCAGCCTCTAGAAGCTGGAAAAGGCAAGGAAAAGGATTCTCCCTTAGAGCCTCCAGAAATGAGCACAGCCCTGCCAAGACCTTGCTTTTAGCCTAGTGAGATCCACATTGGACTTCTAGTCCACAGTACTGCAGGATATTAAATTTGTGTTGTTTCAAGCCACTGAATTGGTTGCAACCTGTTACAGCAGCAATAGAAAACTCACACAGAAGGAGACTGTACCATTTGTAAGTGTGAGGGGAAACATCAAGAGTAGGAAACTGCCTGGTTTCCTGATTCCTCAGCCCTTGACCCTCAGCAGGTGATCTATCTGTTCACTTATGAGATGAGTTCACTTATGAGATGACTGAGGTCTCACTGCCACTGGGGTCGGTTCTGATCCTGGCAGTGAACGTCTGGGGTGCTCTGCCTTAGAACCAGGTTTGTTGCCTATTAAACCACTTCCCCGTTGCTCCTGCCCAGTGTTTCTGAAAGTTGTTTCCCAGCTCCTGGCCTCCTCCGGCACAGGTGATCTGGCTCCAGTCTGGACCCGGCTTTGTGTCATGTCTGCCCCTGGCTCAAGCTCCACGTTCCTGATTTGCTTTCCCACCACTAAATATCACTTCAAACTTACGCCTGCCTGGACCCCACCCTCGCTTCCCCCTGACGTAGTATTAAGCAGAGTGGTTGGCAGTGAGGAGAATTAAATGCTGAGAGGGGATTAAATTGCTCTACTCAACGCAAAACAAGAGAAATACTTGGAAGAAAATTTTACAAGAATATTGAAACGAAGAGGAAGAAGAGATGGGTGAGCCATCTCTTTTTGAGGCAAGAGAAAGAAACTCAAAGAATATTTTAAAGGAAGGTTTCCTACGTTACGTGTAATGTAACATCCTTTGCCTCCCTAAGAAACATTCAGTAAATGTTGATTTGTGGGAGGTGGCTCACTGAGGTTGGCCTCAAGACAAGGGCAGTAGGACATAAAACAGCACAAATAGGGTCAGGTGGGAAATGCCAGGAACAAGGGAAATCAGGCAGGGAAGATGCGAATTGGTCTTCCCTGCAGCATGTCTCTCAGCAGGCATGCTTGCTCAGTCCTCGGGATGCTCCAGAGGTTGCCAGAAGGAGCTGCACCCCATAGTCCGAGAAGGGGAGCATGGAGAAGGCATTTATCGGCTAGCTCTGCCGCCTCCGTTTGCTGTGGCCAAGGTTCACACCACACACAGCTAAATCCCTTGAACTCCCACGTGCTGGCATCTGGCTGCCCCGTGATCACTCAGGAAATTAATTTTCACCTTGCAGTGTGGTTATTTCATCCAAGTCTAGAAGTGGGGAGTGACCAAAAGAAAGAACAAAGGGGATGGTGGGAGATCTGAAAAGCCTTAAAACATCTGTCTCTGTAATGGATAAAAGTTTTTTTTGTTTGAGACAGAGTCTTGCTCTGTTGCCTGTGCTAGAGTGAGTGCCATGGCATCAGCCTAGCTCACAGCAACCTCAAACTCCTGGGCTCAAGCAATCCTTCTGCCTCAGCAGCCTCCTGGGTAGCTGGGACTACAGGCATGTGCCACCATGCCTGGCTAATTTTTTCTATATATATTTATTTGGCCAATTAATTTGTTTCTATTATTAGTAGAGACGGGGTCTCACTCTTGCTCAGGCTGGTTTCAAACTCCTGACCTTGAG
>CAUYRT010093028.1:0-66523 GCA_963574885.1 Lepilemur ruficaudatus | reverse complement strand
AAAATCAAGTTTATTTTCTTTGAAATAGCATTCCAGTGTTCATCTAACAGTGTCCTGCACTGTCACCCTCCCTGAGATTGGCCCCGTGGGGCACAGGGCTGACGCTGGACATGAGCCACAGTGAAAGCCCAAAGATCCATTGCTTTGAAACCAGAATTGTAATAGCCAGACAGGACTGAAGTACAGCCAGCCGTGAGGAAAACTGGGAAACTACCATACGGGGTTTGCTGAGTGAGCTGAATTTAATGGTCTACAAATTAATGTAACCTGACTCCTTCTTGCCACTGTTCGTCTGGATTTCCTCTGTGGACCATTTCGTTACCACTCCTTGAATGGATCTTGTTACAGTGGCCACTCTCAGATAAATAAAATTCCTTCAGTCACTTTGCCATAAGAATAGTCTCATTTCAGTAATAGTAAACTCTTTTTTTTGCATTTTATTTTTTTTTATTTAAAAAATCTTTTTTTAAATTTCAGAATATTACAGGGGCATACACATTTTGGTTATGTAATTTGCTTTTGTACGGTTTCAGTCAAAGTTATAAATGTGCCCTTCACCTAGATAGTGTGCATTGTACCTGTTAGGTATGAACTTACCAATCCCCTCCTCCCCCCTCCCATCTACTTGATTTCCATTGAGTTTTATTTCCATATGTTGACATAAGTATTGATCGATTAGTTCCAGTTTAGTATTGGGTACATGTGCTGTTTGTTTTTCCATTCTTGCGATACTTCACTTAGAAGAATGGTCTCCAGTTCCATTCAGGTTGTTATAAAAGATACTAGATCAGCATTTTTTAATGGCTGAGTAGTACTCCATGGTATACATACACATTTTATTAATCTATCAAAAAGTCCCAAAACAACAGATGCTGGCATGAATGCGGAGAGAAAGGAACACACTTATACACTGTTGGTGGGACTGCAAACTAGTACAACCTCTGTGGAAGTAGTATGGAGATACCGCAAAGAACTAGAAGTAGACCTACCATTTGATCCAGCAATCCCACTACTGGGTATTTACCCAAAGGAAAAAAAGACATTTTATGAAAAAGACACTTGCATTCAAATGTTTACAGCAGCACAATTCACACTCGCAAAGATGTAGAAACAGCCCAAGTGCCCCTCAATACATGAGTGGATAGTAGAGTTAACGCTTATCCAATTTAAAACTTCCCCTCAGCCTTCGGCCTGATTTTATGCTATGAAGGCTCAGGGTGAGGGTGGAGGCAGAATCCCTTCTGGATCTGGAAGGAGTGCTATCTGAGCTTCTCTACTATCTCCCCGCAATGTTCTTCTTTCTCCTTTTCCTCTTAGTTAGCCTGAGGCTTTCTCAAGGTTGCAGCTGTGGGAGGGCACATGGAATCCCAGAGTGCACTGTGGAGCTGGCCTATATGTATTCCTTCTCTATTGAGGGAGCAAGAGCTTAGCCCTCTTTTCTTTTTTATTTTGGCATATTATGGGGGTACAAATGTTTAAGTTACGTATATTGCCCTTTACCCCCCACCCCGAGTCAGAGCTTCAAATGTGTCCATCCCCCAGATGGTGCGCATTGCACTCATTATGTATGTATATACCCATCCCTTTCTCCCCCCTCCCATCTGCCTGATGCCCCATGAATGTTATTCTCACACGTGCACTTAGGTGTTGATGGAGCTTAGCCCTCATAGTGTTCCAGTGCCTGAAAATGACTCTTTTCCCACTCATTTTAAAGTTATTCCCACAAACCTGGTACATCTGGTGGCTCCCCATCCACTTTAGAATTGCATGACCATTTCATACAGTCTTGTTGGGAAGATTTCAGGTGGGGAAGAGTAGCTCCTTCCTGAGTAGCCCATGTAAGAAACAGAAATCTTTTTCTGTCACTTTCTGTCTATCCACACTTCTCATATGAGGCCTATGCTACCCTACTTTGGGAGACAGAAGGCGAGCTCACCTGATGGTTCTCTTGAAACCTCTTCTCTCTCTTGGTGGAAGGGGGAGATGGAAGTAGCCCTCCTCCCCGCATTGAAGGAGGAGCTGGAGGATGGAGATGTTCAGCACAGGGAGAGCTCTCTCCAAAGTCTCTCCCTTTTCACCCTCAACCCCTTTATATCCTCAGGGTAGAAAGATCTAGTTTTAGTCACCGCTTTTGCAGGTATTGAGTCTAGCACCTTGCTTTTGTAATATGGAGTACTAAGTACTATGGCCTCCAGAGAAGCCGAAATAGGACAAAGTTCCATTTCCACATCTTGTGAGTATCTTCAATCCAGTTGTCTCTTCCAATCACTTGTTTCTAGAGTAAAATCTGAAATGTGTTAATGTGATCTGTAATTTAAACTTACGATCTGTCATTTGTCTACAGGAATGAATGAATTAGAAGTTAAGAAGTATGTCTTATGAAATTTTTTTCTTTGTAAATAAAATTCTTGTTATTTATTTTCATGGTTGATGCAAGTGTGTTTAAAAAACTGAATGATGGTAGGATTTTTTCCTTGGAAAGTAGAAATAGAAATTGTCTCCATCAAAACATTCTACCTGCTACAACATATACTCTCTAGTGGCAAATAAAGATCACTTCAGAAGTGTAAGCTAAGAGAGCAACATGTGTTAAAAGATAAACTCAGGCATGCTAAAATTTTAATGAGTTTATTTGAACATTCAGCTATTCATGAATTTGGCAGCGCCAGAATGCAAGTGGTTCAGCATCCCACCAAGGGGGCGGAAGGGGAAACTTTTATAAGGTGTTCCTGGAAGTGTGACAAAAATTTTTGATTGGTTAAAGTGGGAAGCCCCTAGTTGGAGGTTAATTGGTGGTTTCTGACTGGTAAAGTCTCTAGTTAAAAGTTAGTTGGTGGTTTCTGATTGATTGAGTTTAAGTTTACATGGAGTTGAGCTTTGGTTTGCTTATGGAGGAATCCAAGGCACTGGAGCCCTCTAGTCTCACAGCCTCCCAATTACTTATTTTAACAGGTTCAATCGCTTTGGATTCTTGATTCATGAAATTAACAACCAAGTATTAATCTTTTAAAAATCTCAGTGGTTTGTACCATTTGTGAAACAGATGTATAATTAAGAAAACATTGAAGAGGATTTTTTTTCTTTATTGAATGCTTTATCCAGGTTACTATTTAGGAATAAGAAGTAACTCACCTCTCATTTCAAGCGTTATTCTCAATATTCTTTCCAGTACAGGACGGTGACTACTAGTTGATTTGACTTAACAACCAAAACAGCTGCACCTTACTCTTTTCTTCTAAATAGAAGAGATCAAAGCCAGACAAAACTGAAATGATTCACAGCATATAAAAATCTCTGAGAAATGTTTTCTGGGGGTTTATTAACCATTTCAAAGAAGAACATGCTTATCTCTTAAAGACACCGTTATCATCTTTGCATCTCTTGCTTTGGGTTCCTATCTTTTTTAGATAACCTGTTGGCAATAAGATATGTAAACACCAAGTCAATTTTGGCCCTGTTATTGTAAAGTTTATTTTGACAAATAAATTATCAAGAGTGAATACTGTTTGTTTACGCTCCAGGGTCCTTGCACGGGTAACCAGCAAAGTTTGGCACACAGCAGGCTATGGGATGCAGTGGTGGGTTTTCTTCATGTATTTGCCCACATGCAGATGAAGCTGTCTCAGGTAAATGGACTACCTTCCACTATTCCCACTTGACAAACTGGAAACTGTAATCACTGGCAAATTAAACATGCTTTCTTATGTTAGAACATCATCTTTTATTAGATCACCTGTTTAGCTCTACATTAAAAACATTTTTTAAATAAAAATGCTTTATGCAAGCTGAAAATAGACGAGAGTTATTGTTTGGATTTGAGAACAAAGGATATTAAGAAATTAAATGTAATGGAAAAATAAAACATTAGAGTCCCCAAATATTGTACATTTCACAATCCTCATAGATACACTTCCTGGAAATTGTTCACTGGAATTCTTCCCCACCAAGAGATAATTGAAATAGGATTTTTGACTTGTTACAATTCTCTTGTTAAAAGGAGACAAATTTTTAGAGGGTCATAAACAAGAAGCTGTTCTCAGCAGGGTGACATTGACCCCACTACCAGGAGATTTAGCTTCATGAAAGTCAGAAAACAGTAGCTATAAGGATAAGCAAATAAAGACTAAGCAGATTTTCTACCATGTTTTAATGATAACCTGAGAGTGCCTCTTGAAAATGTCAGCTTGTTGTTTTCTCATTACTTTATCTATCTCATTTGAAACCAAAAGATACGTGAATAGAAACGTTCTTAATAAAAATCTTGAGTAAACATGTCCCTTTGGTGCAGTGAATTTTGATGGTGTATTCTGAGATCTGACGTATCTATCAGGGCCTGGTATTTGCCCAGCAGTCAGGTAGAAGACAGAATGCTAGATTTAAAGACAGAATATTGCCATTCCAATTCCCAAGTTGTCATTTCTTGTCCCATGAGTGGACCAGTTCCCTCTTCCCGAGGCCTTGTTTCCTCTGCAGTAAAGTAAGGCTACGCAAGCCTGTGCCCTGACCTACAGGCAGGAGCGTACTTTCAGAGATAAACAAAGCTGGATGCTAGTTAAAGTGGTAAGGACAGATTTGAGTCAGTAATAACTATTGCAACAGGGAAAAGAGCATGAACTGAACTCAACTTTGTACAGAGGTGACTGGGCATTTCAAAGGGAGAATGAAGGGTTAGAGTCTCAGTAGAGTCAGGGAAGTGAAAAATTACGAAGTTTTCATTGGTATAAATGCGATTAGGCCAGCTATTGTCTGCTAGCCGGCAATAATCAAAGTTAGGGCTCTGTCCTCCTCTAGAGACTGGAAGACAGAGGTCTTATTCGCAGGTGTTGTCTGGAACAGTACATTTTTTGGCAGCCTTGAGTTTTCCCAGTTAATTAAAGGTCATCCTGGGGATGTAGCCTTGAGCTGTTAGAAGCTGTGTTCGTGTTTGTTTAAGTCTTTATAGAGCAAGATTGAGGCCTAGTCGAGAAGAGGTGCTTAGCAGAGCCTGGCTAGAGTTTGGTCAAAGATAGAATGTTTGTCCATATCTAGTTACTGTTGGTGACTTCAGCCAAAGATGGAAATTTCATTATTTGTTCATCTAATCACTAATGACATTTGAGTAAGGAAAAGAAACCAACATGAACCAAATTTATATATACTCATAAGAGTTCTCATTCTAAAATATTTCCATCATTTTTTTAACATCGAGTGCTACCCAGCAGTTGTTGATGGTTTATAGACAGTTACACGGTAACAGCTATTTGGAAAGAAAAAGTCTCATCCTTTCAGCAATGTGGAAATTTAGCTTCGTATGAATAAAATGATACCTTGTACAATTGTTTTGTAAAAAAGGGTAGTTTAAATAAAAAGAAAGTATTTCATGAAATGTAAGGTTGTTGTGTAGACATAAATAGGACCCATATTTCCAGGCCCTGGATCTAACTAAGCATGGTGATGTTTACATACAACATGTCTATGTAAAAGAATTTTTTTTTTCCGGTAAAGCATCAAAAACAAAAACAAAAAAACCAGAAAATTTTAGCCAGAAAAATGCTAGAAAGCTTAGTGAAACTGATCAATAAAATACATTGTGCAATATTGGTATAGGTAATATTTTTGTGCATTTTTAGTTAGACTTATAGAAGATAAGTTTATCTCATATGTTACTTATATTCCTATTTTTTTCTAGAATAAGTTGATTTTTACATAATATATAGTAACTTTACGTAAGAAGTTAGAAAAAAATGCAGTCTTTTCATGTAAAAGAAACATGTCAAATGTACTCAAGCACCTTGAATCTTGCCTGGCATTGGAGAATCCACTGTTGTTAGTTCTTCTGTATTCTTGTTAGATATGTTCATTGTCCTTGCAAATACTGTAATGAACATGAGTCGAAATAAGTAGTAAATACTCTTTACGTCTTTAGGATATCTGTTTTCAATAAGCTGCGTACTTAAATTTGGCCTTTCTGTAGTTCTGTAACGCTTTAAAGTGCTTACTAGTGGCAGAGCAGTCGCCTCTTTGTGAGAATAAATGTGCTGTTCTTGCTGCATACTTTTCTCGTATTATCTCAAATGCAATATGCTAATATTTTTAGGATTCCAGTCAAATTGAGCTGTTAAAAGAATTAATGGATCTCCAGAAGGATATGGTGGTCATGTTGCTGTCCATGTTAGAAGGTAGTTTTGATTTATACTTTCAAGTTTTCTTTATTTTTTGATTTTAAGGATCAATATGTGCTTGTTAGTTTACAGAGTCAGCATGCAGCAAAGAAGAAAATAATACTAAGATGTGATGAATACCTTGGATTTATTGCTGGCTTTATTGTTCTTTTTCTCAAGTTAGCTTTTTTTTTTTTTTTTTTTAAAGGGAAACTGGGTACGGTGGCTCACACTTGTAATCCTAGCACTTTGGGAGCCTGAGGCAGGAGGATCACTGGAGCCCAGGAGTCTGAGGTTGCAGTGAGCTATGATGAATCCACTGCACCCTAGCCCGGGCAACAGAGTGAGACCTCGTCTCAGAAATAATAGAAATAAAAACATACCTGCATTATAGACATACGAACATCAAATGAAATGCTGTCTGTGATAGTGATTTTTCAACCCTAAAGCATTGTGCACATGTGCATTTTTAATATGAGACTGGATTTCAGTTTATGGCTATTTGCCCCATTTTCTTTATCTAAAACATGTTGCTTCTTTGATTAATTTGAGGAAAATGAAGTCAGCTTTTGTGCAAATATTATTTTATGTGTGTCAGTCTAATTACTTTGTGAGTATGGTTTTGCATGTGTTTTATAATCACTTTTTAAAACTGTAGTTTACAAATCTCCATCTTTTCCTGGGACTTCATACATTGGGGGATAAACAAGGAGATATTCTTGATTCAGATTATAAAAGATCTATATTGTTATTTTTTCTATAGATAATAGTTTTGTCAAGAAGGTTTATTTTAAACAATTGCAATTGTTTTACTACTAGGTAATGTTGTTAATGGAACAATCGGCAAGCAGATGGTTGATATGCTTGTGGAATCCTCCAACAATGTAGAGATGATTCTCAAATTTTTTGACATGTTCTTAAAACTAAAGGATTTGACATCTTCTGATACATTTAAAGAATATGACCCTGACGGCAAGGGAGTCATTTCCAAGAGGGACTTCCATAAAGCAATGGAGAGCCACAAGCACTACACACAGTCAGAAACTGAGTTTCTTTTGTCTTGCGCGGAGACAGATGAAAATGAAACACTTGACTATGAAGAGTTCGTCAAACGGTTCCACGAACCTGCAAAGGACATCAGCTTCAACGTCGCTGTCCTTCTGACAAATCTTTCCGAGCACATGCCCAACGACACCCGACTGCAGACTTTCCTGGAGTTAGCAGAGAGCGTGCTGAATTATTTCCAGCCATTTCTGGGCCGCATTGAGATCATGGGAAGTGCCAAACGCATCGAGAGGGTTTATTTTGAAATCAGTGAGTCCAGTCGAACCCAGTGGGAGAAGCCCCAGGTCAAGGAGTCCAAGAGGCAGTTCATATTTGACGTGGTCAACGAGGGCGGAGAGAAGGAGAAGATGGAACTCTTTGTCAACTTCTGCGAGGACACCATCTTCGAAATGCAGCTGGCGGCCCAGATCTCGGAGTCGGATTTGAATGAGAGGTCAGCGAACAAAGAAGAAAGTGAGAAGGAGAGGCCAGAAGAGCAGGGGCCGAGGATGGGTTTCTTTTCCATCCTGACAGTCACATCGGCCCTGCTTGCCCTCAGGTACAATATCCTCACCCTTATACGAATGCTCAGTCTAAAGAGCCTGAAGAAACAGATGAAAAAGATGAAGAAGATGACCGTGAAAGACATGGTCACAGCCTTCTTTTCATCCTACTGGAGTATTTTCATGACCCTCTTGCACTTTGTGGCCAGCGTTTTCAGAGGCTTCTTCCGCATCGTTTGTAGCCTGCTGCTGGGGGCAAGCTTGGTCGAGGGGGCTAAAAAGATCCGAGTCGCGGAACTCCTGGCCAACATGCCAGACCCCACTCAGGATGAGGTGAGGGGAGATGGGGAGGAGGGAGAGAGGAAGCCCATGGAAGCCGCCCTGCCTTCTGAAGATCTGGCGGACTTAAAGGAGCTGACAGAGGAAAGTGACCTTCTTTCAGACATATTTGGCTTGGATCTGAAGAGAGAAGGAGGACAATACAAACTAATCCCTCACAATCCAAATGCCGGCCTTAGTGACCTGATGAGCAACCCAGTCCCCATCCCTGAGGTGCAAGAAAAATTTCAGGTAAGTTTTCTCTAAGTCATAGCAGCTCTCTCTCCAGAATTTGGGTGGGTACAATAAATGAACTTTAGACCAGGTTGCATGCTAGTGCCAGAGTGATATTAAATACGTGACTCGAATCTCCAAAGAGAAATATGCTTTTTGGTAGACAAAGCTAGCCTTTTTAAGGTTCTTTACAAGTTATTAAATTCTCTTTAATTATGACAGTGTAAGCTTAAGTACCCACCCCAATGACATTAGTCAATAGAGCCATCATTCCATCCACAAAGAGTTCTTGAGTATTTACAGCGTATCTGATAACACAGGGTGTATCATGGGGAATTAAAAGGTAAAATGTAGTCACTGCTTTCAAATTGCCTCAAACAGTTCATTAGAGGGATAAAACTAACACACATGAAGAAACTAGAAAGCTATTAAGTGTTAAATAGTATAGGCGGTACACAGTAGGGGTTGCTTATGTTTAGAAAATGGAAACGCCAGTATGGTTTAAAGTAGTTAGATGACAGGTGGGACCTAAATTGTCACTGAAGGAGGAGTAAGATTTGAGTTGGAAGGTGAAGAAGGGTATTTCTTTTTTTTCTTTTCTTTTTTTCTTTTTTTTTACCCAACTCTAACAACTGGTATGGAAGGGTATTTCTGAAATGAGAAAAGGAAGTGGAAGGAGCCCAAAAGTGGGTTCCTACCGCTGGGGCAGAAGGGAAGTGTGCAAAAGAAGGGGGAGGAGTTTGGGCCAGTAGCCTGAGAAGCACACGTGGCACTTCCGTCTCAGTGTAAAGAAGGGGTTACTGTTTGACACGTGGTCATAGGGTTTCCCAAACTCATTTAGAGGTGATGTGTCATCCTGCTTTTCTTTTCCCCTTTGGCCATTCAAGGAACAGAAGGCAAAAGAAGAAGAAAAAGAAGAAAAAGAAGAAACCAAGTCTGAACCCGAAAAAGCCGAGTATGTATAATTTCATGTAATTTCATGTTTCAGTCCGTCTCTTTTTCTAACACTCTCTTTTCAGGAGCTATAAAGGAGAATCTTATATTGCAAAGGAGCCTCATGATGAAATCTGCCATCTCAGTGGAGAGGCTCTGATGGCCAGGACATCAGGCCCTGGGCAGGCAGCAGTGTGGACAGTCCCCACCAGCCATCCTAGTCTTTTCCTCCTTGTTACATAAGGATTTCCGTTGTATAATCCTGTCAGCAGAAAAGACTCCAGTGATTCCATGAAATGTTCCCCATAAGAGGACTGATGGCCACAGTTCTTTTTTTTTTTTTGAGACAGAGTCTCACTCTGTTGCCCGGGCTAGAGTGCCGTGGTGTCAGCCTAGTTCACAGCAACCTCAAACTCCTGGGCTCAAGCAATCCTTCTGCCTCAACCTCCCGAGTAGCTGGGACTATAGACATGTGCCACCATGCCCGGCTAATTTTTTGTATATATTTTTAGTTGGCCAATTAATTTCTTTCTATTTTTAGTAGAAACAGGGTCTTGCTCTTGCTCAGGCTGGTTTCGAACTCCTGACCTTGAATGATCCTCCCGCCTTGGCCTCCCAGAGTGCTAGGATTACAGGAGTGAGCCACCACGCCCGGCCCACAATTCTGTCTTTAAAATCACACATGTATTCCTGTCCTTTTAAAGAAAGGAGGAAGCAAACATTGCAGATGTACTTGCCCAGAATCCCGTGGAGTGATATTCCTCAAAGGTTAGTCCCTGGGCCCCACCGCAAAGATCCTAATGCAGCAGGTCTGGGATGGGGCCCAGGAATCTTCTTTTGCACCAACACTCCTGGTGCTGTGGAGCACAATTATAAATGCAGCAATAAAAATAAAGAGCCGGATTTGAGGCAATGAAAATGTGTAACTCCCTCATAATATGGGATTTCTGTTAAGAATTGAAGCCTATGTCTTTTCCCACATTTACGTAGTTTTATGTGCACATCTTGAAAAATTGAGGAAAGAAATAAAAATTTTAGGTGCCTGTAGTGCTGCTAATCTCACATAGCATTTTATTTTTCTCCCCCGTTCTGTTGTTTTCTTTGGCCTATTTTCATTTTGTGTTCTTTGCAATTAGCACTATTCATTGTCATAGATCTTGCACTGTTGGGTCAGTTGTAAAAATGGCCATGTAAAGGACTGCTAGGATAAAAACTAAGTGTATGGAACAGGACATGTCAGGCACTTCTCTGGCAATTCTTGAATGTTGCAAATAATGTTAGATATACCTTATATGGGTTAAGGTTAAGTTTAGCTTATATATCTGTGGGTTATGTATGTATGACTTCACTTTAATGAAGGATTGACATTTTGCATCTAGAGGGTACAAATGTCACTGATGGCCGGGCACGTTGGCTCACGCCTGTAATCCTGGCACTCTGGGAGGCCGAGGCGGGTGGATCGCTCAAGGTCAGGAGTTCGAAACTAGCCTGAGCAAGAGCGAGACCCTGTCTCTACTAAAAATAGAAAGAAATTAATTGGACAGCTAAAATATATAGAAAAAATTAGCCGGGCATGGTGGCGCATGCCTGTAGTCCCAGCTACTCGGGAGGCTGAGGCAGGAGGATTGCTTGAGCCCAGGAGTCTGAGGTTGCTGTGAGCTAGGCTGACGCCATGGCACTCTAGCCCAGGCAACAAAGTGAGACTCTGACTCAAAAAAGTCACTGCTTCCATTTCCATTCTTGTCTAGAATTAATATAATATTAATACAATAAGTTAAATTAATGTATTTTATTTAATTAATAAAACTAATTAAAATTAATGCATGCCAATATATAAGTATATAGATATACTTTATACATGTGAACAACCAAGTGTGTAGGCCTTTGATTTTAAATCTTAATAGCCAGGAAATGTTAAAAATTGAACATTAAAATCATAATTTAAAAATAAGGTATGTTGGAAAGTCATAGCAAAAGAAAAAAGTCTTCATTGTTATTCTCTTTTTCAATTAAATGTGTTTATTGCACAGTTAGAAGGGAATATGACACATAGATATAAAGATTCTTCAAGACTATAAAATGTCTTCTAGATTTGAACGTCACAGAATTATCCATCTACAGGGGGCCGTGAACAGCAGGAAATCCTACCCCTGATCCTAAATTTAGAATATTATCATTCATTGGAATAGAAATCAATTTTCAAAAACTATGCTATGATCTAAAATATCTGTCCACTTGCATATTTTTGTACAACACCTGTTTAGTTCTTTAGTTCTGGGATAGCTCATCTGCCATTCCTTTATTTTCCTAGAGGAGAAGACGGAGAAAAAGAAGAGAAAGCCAAAGAAGACAAGGCGAAACAAAAGTCGAGGCAGCTCCATACACACAGATACGGAGAACCAGAAGTTCCAGAGTCCGCGTTCTGGAAGAAAATCATAGCCTATCAGCAGAAACTTCTAGTAAGATGTTTCAGAATGAATATTGTGACTGATACCATGTGAGACCATAATAATTCAGTCTCAGTAAATATTTATTGACCTTGTCTTGGGTAGCAGTAAGGGGACCAGTTCAGTCTTACACATATGTTTTATTTACTCACCTTAGTGTGTTTATTTTTTATAGGGAATGCCTTTGGTCCACTGCTCCCTGTTGTCAAACCCCTAACCCATTTGTGCTACCTGAAACCCTTCAATTTAGTAACTGCTATAACAGTACAGCACTCCCAGCGTCTTCCCACAAAGACATTAGGACAAGTCAGTAAATATGAGACTCTGCAATAGATAAAGCAAAACATGCCTCCTGGGGGTGCAAGTAATTCTTACTAATGTTCCAGAACTGGATTAGTCAGTATTTCTATAATATCACCCCTTTATTTAAAAATCCAATGATAGAAATACTAACTCAACGAGCCAACTTTCCCTTGATGATAAGGTCTATGCAAAATTACCCTTCACACAGAGAAAAATAAAAGAAAAATGAGCGAATGAAAAGAGATGATAGTTCTTTATGTAGCATCCTATACATTTTACAGAGAAGTATTCTCCAGATTGCTAAAATACATATTCTTATTTGGAAAACAAGGAAAAAGATATAGTTCTCTATTTCTGTTTATATTCATATTGGAATTTTTTTTTTTTTTTGAGATGGGGTCTCATTATTCAGGCTGGTCTTGAATTCCTGGCCTCAAGTGAGCCTCCCACCTCAGACTCCTGAGTAGCTGGGATTACAGGTGTGAGCCACTGCACCCAGCCATATTGGAATTCTTAAAAATCTTGTTTGAAAGGCCTTTTTATAAATATATGTGTGTATATAATATATCTATATATATAATTTCTTTAAAGGAGGAAAAGTATGTAAGATGAGTGTGTAGAATAACCTACAAGAGGTGCTAATAGTATCAGAACCAAAAATTAGGACCAAAACCCCTCATAATAAAGCCATTTGTAAGATAAAGTCATATTTAGCTTTTTGTTCCCCTTGAAAAATCAAAAATAAACAATTGAGAAACTTACTGTACTCTAGAACTTCATTCTTCAGGAAACTAGATTGTCCTCAGTAATTATATATTCTACATACTTATTTATAAACATGTAAATGTATTATGTATTTTATATAACATATGCAAATATATTTTAATTAATAGTTTTTCCTATGTTTCCTTAAACCATCTTGTATTTTTCCTATATTGTTTAATACAAAGCACAGTGAACATGAGCTGGGCATGGTAGTGCATGCCTGTAGGCCCATCTACTTGGGAGGCTGAGATGGGAGGATCCGTTGATCCCAGGAGTTCAAGGTTGCAGTGAGCTATGATTGTGCCACTGCACTCTAGCCTGGGCAACAGAGTGAAAGACCCTATCTCAAATAAAACACTAAAATCCCATCTTTGGCGGGGTGCAGTGACTCATGCCTGCAATCCTAGGACTGTGGGAGGCTAAGGCAGGAGGATTGCTTGAGGTCAGGAGTTCTAGACAAGCCTGAGCAAGAATGAGACCCCATGTCTACCAAAAATAGAAAAAATTAGCCAGGCGTGGTGGTACGTGCCTATAGTCCCAGCTACTTGGAAGCCTCAGGCAGGAGGATCACTTGAGCCCAGGAATTTGAGGCTACAGTGAGCTATGATGATGCCACTGTACTCTACCCGGGGCAGCAGAGTGAGACTCTAAAAAAACAAAAACAAGAAAAACAAAGCACACTGAACACAAATGTTTTGTCGCTAACTGTGTCTGGATAATTGATTTGATATGACATGGTAGTTTTCATGGCTGCAGGTTTACCTCTATTCTAGATGTTTTAGAGGTTGAATGGGCTCCCCAATACCCTGCAATAGAACTGGTGGATTCCTGAAGAATATGTTTAACTGCAGTTGTAAAAACAAGCAATAGGTTCTTCTTCCAGCTCTGTGTGTCAGGGTTCACTCGTTCTCTTCTCTCTGCACAGCTCCTCCATTTTCCTGCTTCCCTTTGCAATCTGACTCACTAATTTGCATGTTCAAGACTGATCATGGCCACGTCAGACTAGCAAAGGTCTCTTGTCCCCCAGGTCTCTGTGACCTCCCAGCTCAGATAACCAGGGTTAGCTAACTCAGCCTCTGTGACCCAGGCCCACCTCCCAAGGAGAACCAATGTGGCTGACCCAGTTTGGGTGTGGTGGCCAACCGTGATCCAATGAGGTGTGGCAGCAAAGACAGGGTCCCGGGTAGAAACATTACACCAACAGAGGTGGGTGTGTACCTGGAGGGGGATATCATTTTGAGGTGTTACCATCTTGATATGGCTTTGTGATACTAAAGCCCCTGGCATATCCACTTGTATTCCTTGTAGACATCTCCCACTTAATATTAACACAAATACTTTATTTCCACCATAGTTTATTTCATTAAACTCACTTCACCTCTAGGTTGTTTTTTTTCTAGCTCAATAAATAGTACCAACCATTCACTTAGTTGCTCAGCCCCCAAAATCCAGAAGTTATCACCTTTGAGTTCTTTCTTTCTTTCCCACCTCAAATATAATCCAACTACAGTTCTTCTCAACTCTTCCCTTCAAATATATCCAGAGTCTGCCTAGTTCTTGCCATTTTTGTGTCTTCCCATGACTCCAAGCCACCACCGTAAACATCACCTCTTCCTGCAGTTCCAAAATAACTCTGCCTGGACCGCCTTGCATGCGCTCTTGCCGTCTCTCTCTGTTCTCTACACAGTAGCTGGAGTGATCTTTCCAAGTCATAATCTGACTGTGTCAAACCCTCTTCACATGCTCCAATAGCTTCCCATCCCACCTAGAATAAAATAATAATTATAATGTTAATATAATAATATTTATTATAGATAAAAACTATAATAGTTATTACAATAATAAAACTAATAGCTTTCCCTGTATTAACTCATTTAATCCTCAAAACAAAATTGTGAAGTAGGTTCTGTTGTTATCTCCACTTTGCAGATGAGCAAAGTGATGCTACAGGAAAGAGTAAGTCATTTGTCCACGTTCCTCAACTAGTAAGTGGTTGAGACAGGCTTCATATCCAGGGAGTGCAGCCCCAGAGGTCATAAATGGAGCCACTGCGCTGTAAAAGACAACACAAACTTTTACCAGAAGGTGCAAACCCTTGCCCCTGCTCACCTGTCTGACCTCATGACCTCACAACCCACCAACCCCTCACTCTCTCTTCTCACTGTGCTTCCTTCTGACTACTCTCTGAGCACACCAACACACTCGTAACTCATGGCCTCTGTCCTCATTGCTCCCTTCTGTGACACACTCTTCCCCCAGATGTTGGCTTGACTTGCTCCCCTAGAGCTTTCAGGCCTCTCGGCTCAAATGTCACCTCCTGAAATAAATCTTCCCTGACCAACACCATCTAAAATAGCACCCCCATCCCCTAAGCTCTCTACCTGATGTGTTTTTCTTTACAGCATTTAGCATTCCCTGCAATTATGTGTTTTATTTGTGGGTATGCATTTTTATTCTTTGCCTCCTCCATAGTAGCAGAAATGTTCTTCTTCACTGTTAGGTTTGCGGCACCAAAAGTGGTGCTTGGTATATAGTAGGCTTGCGATCCATAGTTTGGGGTAAATGGATGAATGCTTTGTTTAAATTGTCTGCAAATTTCAAGTTTCTTGATTCAGTGACCTTGTCATAATTTTTTTCACCTTCAGAACTATTTTGCTCGCAACTTTTACAACATGAGAATGTTAGCCTTATTTGTTGCATTTGCAATCAATTTCATCTTGCTCTTTTATAAGGTATGTATATCTTATGTTTTAATAACCAGTATAAAACTGTATATAGACTGAAATGAATAGGAAGATTTCACAGATCTACTAGTGTAGTGGTCCCCAACCTTTTTGGCACCAGGTACCGGTTTCATCAAAGACAATTTTTCCACGGGCAGGGTGGGGGGTGCGTGGGATGGTTTCAGGATGATTCAAATGCATTACATTTATTATGTACTTTATTTCTATTATTACATTGTAATATATAATAATTATACAACTCATCGTAATGCAGAAATCAGTCTTGATTTGCAGGGAGCCCTGAGCTTGTTTCCCTGCAACTAGATGGTCCCTTCTAGGGGTGATGGGAGACAGTGACTGATCTGACAGGAGGCAGAGCTCAGGTGGTGATTTGAGTGATGGGGAGCAGCTGTAAATACAGATGAAGCGTCGCTGGCTCTTGCCCGCCACTCACCTCCTGCTGTGCAGCCCAGTTCCTAACAGGCCATAGATGGTACTGGTCCATGGCATTGGGGACCATGTACTAGTGAACATTTCCAAACCTATTGTAAAATACATTTTAATGAATGATAACATGACCAAGCACATCACTGTTATCTAGGAAGGCAGGATAGATTTGTTCCTTGGAACTAAGTGAGAAATGCCCCAAATGAAAAGCATTTGATTGGAAGAGGGTTTACCCATAGTATACCTAGGGTAATTTAGTTGAATATCTTACTTGTTACTGTATGTGGATGTGGCACACCTGTATTACATTAAATTCTTTTGATAACTGAGAAGACAGATTAGCCATTAATTTTTTCTGTATTCATTGGAATGCTCGTAACTTTTGGTTGGATTAGAATGAATTTAAAAAGTGTGTTCATTATTTGCCTTTGGTTTTTGAAAAGCTATCTTTTCAGCCTTTGGAGTTAGTCCTTTCATTATGAAATGACTTCATATCCAACTATTTGCTAAAAAGACTGTGTTTCCCTTTTTTTTGTTTGCAATGGCGTCCTGGATGCAGCAAACTGACTGTACTTTTAATGGTTTGAATCAGGTGTCCACTTCTTCTGTGGTTGAAGGAAAGGAGCTCCCCACTCGAAGTTCAAGTGAAAATGCCAAAGTTACCAGCCTGGACAGCAGCTCCCATAGAATCATCGCAGTTCATTATGTTCTGGAGGAGAGCAGTGGCTATATGGAGCCCACGTTGCGTATCTTAGCTATTCTCCACACAGTCATTTCTTTCTTCTGCATCATCGGATACTACTGCTTGAAAGTAAGATAGTAAGGCACCAAGGTCTGTGGGTGTCTGTGTGTGTGTGTCTGTTGCAGGTTGGACTTCTGGAGAAGCAGATTCTAAGATGGAAATTTCATGCATGGAGTTTATTAGGGAATGCTCCGTGAATCAACAACCATCGGGCAAGTGGAGGAAGCAGGATGGGGCAGAGGGAGAGGTTAGTCTATGGTGAAGACACAGCAGACACAGTCTCTGAAGCTGAGATGCCCTGTCAGGGTTGTCCTGGCCTCTGCATTGGAGCCTGGCCTTTCTGTATCTACATTGACTAGTCCTAGGCTGCAGGCTGCCCTGGGAAGGGGCTGTGGCCTGGGCTGTCTTATTGCAGCTTCCTTTCACATAGTGGACAATTTCACCTATATCTTGATATCTTGAGTGCTCCCCCATCCACTCTGTCTCGTAGAGACGCAGTGATGCTCCGTTGTATTAGGACTTAGAGCAATACATTGCATCAAATCTATGGGTCATTTTGATTGTCCTGTTGTTAGGTAAGTGTTGCCATCCTTGGCAGACATGCCTCACAATTTGTCACATTTCACCCAGAAAATAATGCTTCTTTATCTCTAGAGCCTGCCAAAGGAGCAGTATAATTTGGTGAATAGAACCCAAGGTAGTCTCTCCGAGTGCTCAGGGCTGCCTGTTACCTGTGCAAACCTCTTTATCTTTTCCTAGCAAGACGCCTTTTCACTGTAATGCCTTTATTTCACCGAACTCTGCCTCTGGTTATAAAGCTTCCAGGCGGCACTTGAAAAACCAGGGCCCAGAGTAAAAGACTAGAATGTAAAGTGTTCTTCGGAAACTCCTTTCCTCTTTTTTATTCCTTTGTTTGATGGAGGTGAATGTTTTTGAATAGTACTAGAATATCTGCATGTTTCTTATATGTGTGCCTTGTGTAAAGTCTGTCTCTATGAAAAGAGAATCAATATGTTCTGGACATATTTTGGCAAACTGACAAAGATTTTTGCTGATGTTGAAATGAAAATTTATCTCAAAATAGCATGTGGGCACTCTGAGCATAAAATTATTAAAAAGAGTTCTCAAGTAAAACTCATTAGTAGCATGCATTTTAGAACACTGGTAAGATTGCTAAATTTTATTGTATCTATTTATGTTAAGATAATTATATGTAAAAGGAGAACAGTTTGGTATAATCATCTTTTTCTCTTTAGTATTTAAAAACGGTTTCATTAATGTAATTATCTATAAATCCCTATGTGTTTAAAAATGTATGCATATAAATAATACTGATTATATCTTCTGTATTTCTGAAACCTCCTAGATGCTTCTTTCTGCTTGAATATAGCTGATTCATATTCACTCAATTCATACCTTCCTGGAAGTACATGGGAAATATTTCTCTCCAAAGCTGTTTTGTAAAGATAGTGACCACAGGAGATACCAGTAAATTTAAACTAATTTTAACATGTTTATTTTTCATCTGTAGGTCCCATTGGTTATTTTTAAGCGAGAAAAGGAAGTAGCACGGAAATTGGAATTTGATGGGCTTTATATTACAGAACAGCCTTCGGAAGATGATATTAAAGGCCAGTGGGATAGACTCGTAATCAACACGCAGTGAGTAAAAAATTATATGAGACATTTCTGTGCTCAGAAATTTCAAGACATAAAAATATTTTGCTGAAGTTCCTGTAGATTTGTCAAAAGTTTAGTGGAGGTGAATAATAGTTACATATTCAGCCAAGGATATCAAAAGACTAAGCACCGTCAGCCTCCTAATGGATGCTCTCAATTTTTGCCCTCTGTGTTCTGAATTCTTTAATCAAAAATGGCTTTGAGTTCATTTCCACAGCACTGATGGAACTTCACATTCATTACTCAGTGTTCAGGGACACGTATAGCAGGAGGTTCATAACCTACAGGTTATCTCATCCAAAAGCAGAGGAAGCAAAAAATTATTTATTAAGGAAAGAGTTGTAGCATTGAAGGCAAAAATATTGAATTTCACACTTTTAATATATTTGAGTTATAAACTTTCACTTGGTACCATCAAGCAGCCTAGCATAAAACTAGCTAAATTCTATGACATGATATAAAATATCAGACAGAAACAAATACTTTTTCTATCCAATAATTATTTAGCCTTGTGGGATCAAGATCCAAACGAGGCCGGGCGCGGTGGCTCACGCCTGTAATCCTAGCACTCTGGGAGGCCAAGGTGGGTGGATCACAGAAGGTCAGAAGTTTGAAACTAGCCTGAGCAAGAGCGAGACCCTGTCTCTACTAAAAATAGAAAGAAATTAATTGGCCAACTAAAAATATATACAAAAAATTAGCCGGGCATGGTGGCACATGCCTGTAGTCCCAGCTAGCTACTTGGGAGGCTGAGGCAGAAGGATCGCTTGAGCCCAGGAGTTTGAGGTTGCTGTGAGCTTGGCTGATGCCGTGGCACTCTAGCCCGGACAACAGAGTGAGACTCTGTCTCAAAAAAAAAAAAAAAAAAAGATCCAAATGACTAGCTGCTTTTCCAGTTATAAATCCATCACAAAAGTATAATTTTCCACCATAAAAATTATTAATGATACAGTATTTTTTGAAGACTTTATATTATTTGAGAGTAAAATATAGTTGCTCATTGTCATTAATTTTGCTTATTATTAAAAGGTTATCATTTCTAATAGGTTCTGAGTTCAAGTAGGGATGATTTATTTATAAATTTTACATGTTTACTGTAGATGCTAAATGTTTTGTTTATTAATTCTATCCATTAATACTATCCATTAAGTCTAATTAATTCTATCCATTAAGTCTAATCAAGTCAGTCACTGTAAGTAAACTCTGTATGTTAATCAAGGTGCCAGAGTTATGGTTTGGTGCCATTCTCAAAGTTTCTTTGGAAGTAACTAGTGAGAAGGAGGGTTTTTCTTCATAGGAAAAAAATGAGTTTTCTAGATACTTTAATTTTTAATTGACAAATCTATGTATTGGTATGGTATAAACAAATGACAAATATAACAATACTACTTATTAATATACTTACTCTCCATGAAAGTATCAGCTTATAATCTTTTTGTGTGATTTACTTGTATATATACATATATATAAATATTTAAAATAATATTTAATGTGCTTATAATCTAGAAAAATTATGGGATAAGATGTTAACCAAATTCATTGCACTTTTATATGGATGGCAGGATATATGTTTACATATTATTGTTAAGTATTTTGTAAATAGAAAATTACGTTATTATCTATCATTTAAAAAATAATCCTAATTTATTTCTATGCTTTTCTATCTTTTAGGTCATTTCCCAACAACTACTGGGACAAATTTGTTAAAAGAAAGGTAATATTTCTTAGAAGGAATAAATTCTCTGTATTTTTCTTAAAGTACAATTCAGATTTGAATTTGATATGGTTTAGATGTAAAATAAGATAAATATTGAGTGTGCTTTATCTGCATGTTGATGTTATTTCAAAATCTCAATGGAATTGAATTTGAATTTCAAGAATAACACATAAGAAATCCACACTCCCCAAACCCTAAATAAATAGGCATTGCTTCGTTGCCCATCCTCACTCAGCTCGATAAACAGTGCTCAGTCCACAACATTCACAATTATTGGGAAGAACTTTCTTTGAAATTGTTTGAGTAACCTAAGCTGAGTAAAGGCTATTTTCCAATAAGACAGTTGATAAATCACTAGCGCTGCTGTCCTCCTTTGCATTAAAGAAATAAAGTTGTTGGATAACAACAAAGAACTGAATTTTATTTATTTTATATAACTTTAGAGACTTTTTAATGGAACCTTATTTTTCTGATGCTGACAGCATCAGGAGGCGATAGAAAGAGCATGGAAATGGAGGTCAGGCATCGGCGGTGGCACATCCTGAGGCTCTGCTCTTGAGAGCTTCTGACCCGAGGGTCAAGGATCATTTCTGCCCTAGTTACTACACAGAATTTTAATGTGGATCCCATTTTTCTTGAATGAAATAATTTGTGTAACAGTGCTTGTACATTGTAAAATGCCATAATGATTATTTTGTGTAGCTCCTTACTCATTTCTTGAACTGCTCTAATTGCCAGGCTAACTCGATTCAAACACATTTCATAATGAATTCCAGTGTACACCATTTAGAGAGAATGGCCAGATATACATGCCAAATAAATGAATGGTCTTTTCCCCTCTGGTTCCACAGTTCAGTGCTACTCAACGGGTGGTTAGCAACTGGTTGCTGAAAAGTTTTTGTTTCCAGTCTGAGCAGCGATATAGAGCTTGCTCTAAGAATTTAAATCAACTACATCGTTAAGCACATTGACTATAAGAATATACATACAAACACATATAGATGTGTGCATATATATATAAACACTTTTTAGTTGAAAGAAGTAGTATGTTTTTGATTTTTTTTTTCTTGGTGCAAGATTTTTGTCCCCTTGTGACTTGGCATTTTGAATAGAATTGCACTGGTACATCTGAGCATATTCAGATTAGGCAAAAGCTTTGAAAAAACAATTTTAAAATAATTTTAAATAGATAATTTGAACATTTATTCCTATTAATTATTTAATGGAATAAAGAGGAAGCTTCTGAATTATTAAAGCAAGAGTTTCTCTGAAGGAAATTATATACTTATAGTCAAATAAATAGATAAACAGTAATGGCAGTGAAGCCTATTCCTGGCTTTCTGACTCTAGTACCCAATTTGTCCTGCAGGGTATGGGTGTGAGAACCCAGCCCATGGAGAACTCCCACTCAGACCAGCCCAACCTATTTTTAGCAAATGCAAAACAAATAGTTTTAATAAACCCCAATAGTATATGTTCATAGGCTTTCTAACTACCATTGCTCTTTTATGTTTCCTTTAATTCACCTGGTTGTATACATCCAATTTTTATTTCTGCTAATTCTTTCCTTCTTTCTCTTTATGTATTTCTTTCTTAATTTGCTCTGATCTTTAACTTTCACATTGTGTCTGCTCCTTTCTGCTCTTTCTCATGTCTCGTTTCTCCTGTAGGCCTCGTCCCTTGCTTTCCAACTCCTCTGTTTCCTTTTTGCTACCAATGATCTCTCCTCCTGCTTCTCTTTCATTGCTTTTCCTGTTCCCTCCATTTCTTTGCTGTTGGGACTGGCAAGTTGTATGGACTATAGGGCAAGAGGAGCTGTGTTCCAGATTGGACATACTAAGCTCAAAGGGGAGCTGTGAGCCATGTCCAAGCATTGATCTAAAAACACAACAAATGCACAAAGCCAGGCAAATGCAACAGAAGGAGAGATGAGCAAGGAAACAAAGGGGGGTTGTTAGGAAATGATTCTCGTGATGGACACTGTATCTCTACTAGACAAGAGTTAAAATGAGGACAGTGATGTGGTTTCAGGTCTGGGTGTAATTGAAGAATCGCCAGGGTCAGGATACTAAGGGGAGTGAGGTGGAAAGATGGGGGCTGTGGCTGGAAAGTTGAATGGTTGAAATTGATTCCATGGAGAGATGCCATCCCTGTGACATCCAGCCTAGTGTTGCACAGAAGTCTATGCAGAAGATCACTGGCTGGGGAATCAGGCATGACCCGGATGCTTTCTGACCCCCTCTCTTGTGAAGTTTAGCGACCTTGGATGTGTTACATGAAGTTTTCTAGGACATGGTTTATCTGCAGAATGGGATGGTAGTAATATGAAATTTACATATTGTAATGATCACATGGAATAAAGCATAATTCCCGGCATAACATATGAACTTGGTAAAGGTCACTTTCATTCCGTTTCCTCCCATTTATTACACTTCCACTCATCATCCTTTTGTGTGTCTCCCTCTTTTGAATGAGAAACCTTCCTCCTCAGATAGGTATTCTTTAAAAAGTTATCAATTAGTTTAGACCTCAAGCAGTATGATCACAGAATAAGAGCCATAAACTAGATTTTTATGTGATCTTTAAAATAGAGCAACTATATACTGAGTATAAAAATAATTAGATGTTTGTATACACACACACAGCTGACAATATGTAGTGATTGAAACCAACAAAATGCTTTTTCCCTTGAACCTCAGGTTATGGATAAATACGGAGAGTTCTATGGCCGAGATAGAATCAGCGAATTACTTGGCATGGACAAAGCAGCTTTGGACTTCAGTGATGCCAGAGAGAAGAAGAAGCCAAAGAAAGACAGTTCCTTATCGGCTGTGTGAGTGTGACTTCTGCTCTGTCCTACAGTTTAGGTTGCAAGAAGAAAAATTAATATATTTCTGAACTTGCTAGTGCATTAATTTCCTTCTCTTCAATGTCAGAGGAACAGACAGATGAGAAAAACAGAGAAAGTATAAAAAGTCTATTCTTCTAGGTATTTGGCGCTATGAAATGATTGGATTTTTTTCTATTAGTTTTTGAACGTGCCTTTTTTTGTTATCTACATAGAGCAAGAGGAAAGAAAGAATATTCATGCTTTTGTTCTTGATTTAATTTGCCTTTTCTATCCTTAATGCCCCTTAAGTCAAAGTAAAATACATGCAAAAGCGTGCTATATGACTGTATTTTCTGATGCTTCCTGCTTGAAGTTAATTTTCATAGGTTTTAGGAAAGGGAACTGTGTACTGTGTAGCTCTATTATTAAAAATGTTCAAAATTCATGTCTTTTTTTATAGTTATTGTATTTTTAATAGCAAAGACAGAGTATGCCTGTGTCTATACTATAGTTTAGACATACTACACCTTTATACTATTACTTTGAATGTTTACTTTGAAGCACTCTTTATATAGTACTTTCATTGCATAGTATGTTATAATTAGGAGAATATAAAACATTTGGATTGAATTCACCTGAGATTGACTATCATACACACACACATATATGTCTAGTGTGAGTGATGTATACATACATACATACATATATATATGTTTTAACAAATTTGATCAACTGAATTTCTGGAATAAAATTAAAACATACATGTGTTTCAAAATATAATTTCTTATTGTAGCCACTTAATAATTTTGGAAGAAACATAATACTTCCCCTTAAAAACATGTCAGCCTTTTTAATCTGTGTATTTACAGTCACAATTAAGGGATGTGATGATTACTTTGAAAATGTAGATATTTATGGTTCTGTAGAGCAATATTATTTTTTCTTAGATAAATATATTAGCTAGCATTAAAAAGATATTTTGTCTGGCATATCTTATTGGTCATATACTTTTTACCTATTGGAAAACTTCTTAAAGCTACTTGGGTCTTTAAAACTAATGTGAAACTCAGTTGAAAAGTAGTTAGATAAGCAAATATGAACTTGGGTCAAAAACATTACTTGGTTACTTTAGGAAAACAAATGTATTTAAAGACTATGTCACTGTATGTAAAATGAAATGCACATTGACAGTCCTTAGGGACTAAGGTCCTTATGTTGGAATATCACATAAAACAAGGACTGTGGTGTGAGTGATGCTGAGTTGTCCACACACATTTTCAGATCTTTGATAAGCAACATAGAATTAAGTAGTTTAACTGAATTCTGAATTTTCCATGGTCATGTTTGTGACTCTAGAAAAAAAACTCTGAATAGGAAAGTTTTTAGACTGTATTTTACTATGAACAAATAGTTTTTTAAATTGGTGAAACTTTCTACTGTTTTACATAGTCAATGTTTGCAAGTTTGACCCCTAGCAAAGTATTAAGAAATTAATGTCATTTATTAACCCCTTTAAATATGGACAATAAAATTAGAAGAATAAAGATCTAATAAATAATATACATTACCAGGAAAAATATTTACATGTAATGTCTTTTCACTAAAGTATTTAGAAAGGTCAGGCTTTAAAAGTTTTCTGGCTTCTATATGAATGTTATCTTAATGTGAACTTCAGATACAAAGATGATTCGTGTATTTATTTATCAGTCAAACACGCAGGCTTAGTGTGTTTACATTTAAATAAGTGGCTAGCTCCCTTCCTGGGGGTGGAATGGCTGCCAGCGACTAGAAAGTCTACATACTTCTTCATTTGTGTCTGACCTCCCTCCTCATGGCAGGCAATTTAGTTTTAGGATATCCCCCTGGCTAAAAGGGGGTCCATTCAGTCAGCTGGTTGGGGGAACCTTAAGATTTTACTTCAGTTCACATTAGTTGTAAAATAAATGTGTACATTTATGCTAGTTTTTGTTATTATTTGAACTCAAAAATTATTCTGTTGGGATACAGTTACAAATGTATAATGAAAGTGAGGAAATTGTTGATGTACACATGTTGGTTAATTTAGTAGTTTCCAGGAATAAATGTCATATATAAGGTGAGTTCAGCTTATATTGAATGTTGGAAAGGAAAAAAATGAAAAAGAAAGAACTGTTCTTAAATAACAGAAGACGAAGGTGGTAGTATTCTGTTTTGTTTTCCTAGATCATCGGAAAAAGTATCGGAAAACTTTAGAATACAGTGTCAGAGTAAGCTCTCAGCTTCCTTTGGCACCTGGGATACAGTTAGTCTCCAGGGAAGGTTTCCAGGCTTGTCCCACGGAAATTGAGCGCTGCCAGGCTCTCACAGCCTCTGAGTCTTTGATTAATGTGCATGTATCTACACATTCTTCTTTTTTGTCATTCCAGACTGAACTCCATTGATGTGAAGTATCAGATGTGGAAACTTGGAGTCGTTTTCACTGACAACGTAAGCCTACTTCATTAACACAAAAGAAAATGCACTCTGATTAGAGAAGCGTGTGGGAGTTCTGCAGATGGAAAGATGGTTAAGAAAGTTATTCAAATATGAACTTACTTCATTCAGACCCTATCTGAGAAGGACTCATGGAAAGATATGATTAGCCAGCCCATCTCTCAATCCATTTCTTTCAATAGCTGAAAAATTAAAATGAAAATATATTTACACAAGAAAAAGAAGCTAAGATGTAAATTCATATGTATATGAATTTCATTCAGGTTTTAATTGGGCGATGGCATACCTCAAAGTTTTATAGATGTTAAAAAGAAACTACTAAATAAATTAAAAAAATTTTAAATATTAATTGTGCTAAATTTGTTTCCGTCTATTTAAGTACATCAAATTATTGAGTTATTTTTCTAGATTGAGGCTTCTTTTACCAAAGAGTCTTAGAAACTAAACATAGGGCTTAAATATATATCAAAATATAATGGGGGAAAAATAAGCCATTACTTAAAACCATCAGCTCAAAATTTCAATCTTTAATTTTAGCACTAACTTGCATAGTGAACGTTAGTCCTATTCTCCTATTTGTAGGTCTGTGACACCCCCGCAAATTCTCCTGCCTCCATCTCTATGCCTGCCCCACCCAGCCATGGGCCCACAACTTTGGATATCTTAGAGAATATTCCTAAGAGCTCAAAATCATGTCTTAAAAGTTATCTTTTAGAACCATAAACTATATATGTATGTATATACATATATCTTGCAACTACTTTCTCATCTAATAATGGAAGCCACTCCCCTGAATAAAAAGAAGGCCACCTCAACTCCTGTTCTAGTTGCTATTTTCCATGTAAGTAGACCGGGCATCTTGGCCTCTGTCTGCTAGGAGCAATCTTCCATGCCACAGTACTTGCACAGCCCACTTTTGCCCAGATGCAGCCTGTCTATAATATTCACCTTGCTATGGAGTTTTCTTGTCCTCCAGAGAATTTGGGCATGGGTAGACCTGGAGGAAGTCTGAAGAACCTTCTTCAAACATCTTTCTGATTTCTTATTAGGCTTTTTTCTTCCACCTGCAGTTTTGTGGCTTCCATTTGGCCAGTCACCTCTCAACGTGTATTCAGTCTTCAGTAGTACAGGTTCTTCTCTGAAACACAGCTAGGGTTAGCAGATTAAATATAGAATTCTTAATTAAATTTAAATTTCAGATAACTAAAAAGTAATACATTTTAGCATAATCATGTCCCAAAAACTGCATGGGACATACTTATGCTAAAAATTATTTATTCTTTGTCTCTCATTCAAATTTAACTGGGTAATGTATGTGTAGAATCCACACACACACCCTTGACCCAGCTTGCTGCCCAGGTGCATTTCCTTACTCATTGTATACCCATAAATGTTCCTTTTTCCTCAGCCTTTGCGTTTCTTAATAGCCTGCTAGATGCCTCCATCTGAATGTCCCATAGCAAACTTGCCATCCTCCTTTTCCTACATTCTTTCCCACCAAATCCAGTGCCCTGTCCACAGTTTTTTCTTTCTGTTAGTATTTTTGTTCTTTTTGTTATCCAAGTTTAAATTATTAGCAAGGACTCCTCCTTTGCCTTCTCTCTCCAATGCACATATTTATTTGCCTAGTCTTGGTCCTATTTCTGTCCTCTGTAACTCTCCCTTCTAGCCCTACCAATTTCACTCCTCAGGGTGGCTCTCAGAACCTCACCCTGGGGCTTGTCCAGTAGTCTCCTAATTTGATGCTTTTGCCACATACAAATTTTTTAAACAGCAACTTAACCAGAGTGAGCTCACTTCTTCGTTTGTATATTGGGATTAAAAATGCCTATTTGGTAGAATAAAATGAGAGACTGTGTATGCAAATATATGAAAAAATTACTAGCACTTAGTAGGTGCTAAAGAAATTTTCCTAAAATGCTATTTTTCACAAACCATTATCCTGCTCATGAGGCTCCAATGGCTCCCAAGTGCCTGTGGGGTACACCTAGGTCCTTTCACTTGCCCTCAAGGCCCTCCAGCACCGACTTTGCCAGCTTGGTCTTCCAAAACAGGAGCCCTCCACTCAAACTAAACTCTTCTTCCTGAGCAAACTCTGGATGTCTTATCTTAGTGTGCTTTATAAAAATGCTGGTTTCTTTTCTTCCACTTAATCTCTAGCTTCAGTCATCTCTTGTACAATCTAAGCCCCCTCTTTCTTCTTTTTGTTCTCTGTTAAAGATTAAAATACAGTTAAAATGAAGGCTTCCACACTTTCCCAAAATGGGTAGCTCCTGACTCCACTGGCTAAGCATGCCTTATGCAGAAGAGACTTTAATCTAAAAAGTAGGCTGGACACAGTGGCTCACACCTATAATCCCGGCACTTTGGGAGGCCAATGCAGGAGGATCATTTGAGGCCAGGAGTTTGAGACAACCCGAGGTACATAGCAAGACTTCATCTCTACAAAAAATAGAACTATTAGCCAGGTATGATGGCACACGCCTATAGTCCCAGCTACTTAGGAAGCTGAGGCAGGAGGATTGCTTGAGCCCAAGAGTTTGAGGTTGCTGTGAACTATGATGACCCAATTGTACTCTAGCCCAGATAACAGAGTGAGACCCTGTCTCAAAAAAAAAAAAAAAAAATCGTTAAAAAAAGGCTGAGTGCACTGGCTCATACCTGTAATAATCCCAAGCACCTTGGGAGGCCAAGGTGGGAGGTTCCTTGAGCTCAGGAGTTTGAGACCAACCTAGGCAACATAGCAAGACCCTATTTGTACCAACATAAATAAATAAATAAATAATCCAAAAGTGAGAGCAATCACAGTATTTTATTCTGTTTTATTCATTGCCCCCCCTCAAAAGTATATATATTTTCTAGCCTATATGGAGTTAATCGTTTATATTAATTATAATCCAGGAGATTTCTACAAATAGTATCAATTGTACTATCAGGTTTACTGTAGCTTTCAGTGATATCAAATAGTATTTGGGTTTTTTCTAGACTTATTCTCATGTGAAGTGAAATGCTTGGTTAATAAAACACCTCATATAATTTCCTCTAACTAGTAGGTCTCAGCAAACACTGATTTAATGAGTGAATAAATGAAAATCAAAGTGGGGAAGCAAAGGAGGGAGGGAAAGTTGGTTGTTCTTTGGTTGATTGTAGAGCAAGTGTTCTCTACCGGGGACAGTTTTGCCCCCCAGGTGACATTTGGCAGTGTCTGGAGCCATTTTTGTTTGTCCCAACTAGTGGGGAGAGCAGGGCCATGGCATCTAGCAGATGCTGCTAACCATCCTACAACACTCAGGACAGCCCGCACAACAAAGAATTATCCGATCCAAAAAATCAGTTGTGCCAGTGTTGAGAAACTCTGCTGTCAAATATTAAGTCTGTAAATTTTTCTCTATGGAAGGATAAATATGGACAGTTACTATTTTAAAGGAGAAAATAACACTGAACTTTTTAGAACTAACTAAATAAAAATAAAATATACAAAGAACAAGGTGATATAGCTAATCAGGATCATAAAAACTTATGGTCTAAGAAGATGAAGTAAATGGAGTGAATATAATAGAATGAAATCAGAATTGCTTTTTTGTTTTAATTAATTTTATTTTTTAATTGACAAATATTAATCGTATGTACTTGTGAGGTACCTAGTGATGCCTCCATACATACAATGTATAGTGATCAGATCGGGGTGATTAACATATCCATTATCTCAAATATTATTTCTTTGTGTTGGGAACATTCAATATCCTCCTACTTATTTAAAGCTATATATTACTGTTAACTGTAGTTATCTTACTATGGCACAGAACCCTAGAACTTGTTCTTCCTGTAAGCTGTAATCTTGTATCCTTAAACAAATATCTCCCTATCCCTCCCTTCACCATCCTCTTCCCAGCCTCTAATATTCTCTCTTCTACTTTTTGCTTCTATACGATCAACTTTTGTTAGCTTCCACATATAAGGCAGGACATGTGGTGTTTAATTTTCTATTCCTGGCTTATTTAGCTTAACATAGTACAATAGTCATGTGTTCTGTTTTCTGATATGTCTTTCCCTTGTTTTGTCTTAATAGTCCTTCCTCTACCTAGCCTGGTATATGACCATGTCCGTACTTGGACACTATAACAACTTTTTTTTTGCTGCTCATCTTCTTGACATTGCTATGGGATTCAAGACCTTAAGAACCATCTTGTCCTCAGTAACTCACAATGGTAAACAGGTAACAGTTTATCTTTTTGTTCCCCCTTGCAGAAGCTAAAAAAGCAACAAAGAAAGCCAACAAAAATAAAATCAACCCTCAAGAGACAATGTACAGTTATAAAGATTTATTTGAAGAGAGGGTCTGCACCTCTTCTAAACCATGGGGATTAGTAGTTTAGAGACCCTTAGACAACTACATTCAAGTCTTGGCTTGACCTTGTATAAATTAATTAATGCTTCTCAATCTCAATGTCCTTATTTCATAAAATAAAAATAATAAAAATACCCTATCAAATTTTTATGAAAATTAAATAAAAACAAATCCAGAGACCTTAGCACAGCTCCAGGCACATATTAAGCACTCAGGAACTTAGTTTTTATTTTGTTCCTAGTACAGAATTTGCTCCATCTGATATTATGGGGAACCAAAATATGTTACAGCATCCTTGTACACTGGTTGTATTATGACTAAAACATGAGATGCTGCATTTTGATTTAATATAATAGTTTATAACTGGATATTCATGTACCTTTTCCTCTAATTCTAAATTGAACAAAAATAATAATGTTCCATACTTGACAAGGTCATACTGACTTGGAGGAAAACTGGTCTTGGTCCAGATAATCAACTTATGTTCTGATGGAACCTATTTGTAATGTTAAAACTCTTCATTATTATGAAACATATTGCAGAGGCATGCACTTATTAATTCATTTGTGATTTTTCAAGTGTCCACTGGGTAGGAACACATTCTGTATTATTTACATTAACAGAATCCTTCTTTTCCAGAGTTTTATAGCCCAGCACATTTTTAAATCAACTTCACTCCAAAAATTTGAGCTATGTCCACAGTTAAATTCACATTATCATGATCATTAGTTTTCTAAATTTCAGCACATGATTCTTACATATGTCACTTTAGGTTCTGCATGTGACTATGACATGCATGGCAAGTCGTGGGTCAGTGATAAAAAGTCTACTGTGCTTATTTATCAGTCAGTTGGTAAATTACGTTTGCGCTCCCATTTAAAACTGGAGATGCTAAATTTATTGTATATTTCAACATAAAAGATCTGGTACTACTTTTAATCAATTTCTGAATTCTTGTGGAGATTATTCATTTTCTTTTTGAGGTATCAAATTTTCATAAATATGTGGAACTTAATAGTCCTAACAGGTAAAACACATAGAAATTTATAGTGGCATTGTGCTTCATTTATAGAAATGAATTAAACCCTCTATTAAGATAACACGTTTTCTCCAGATAACTATGGAGAGTGATTTTATAAATACTTAATCAGCGTATATAGTTACATTCAAGAACATAAGGATGTGTTGTATCAGAGAAAGTACACATAAAGATAATAATGCATGTTAGTTTAGAATTTCTGTGATACAACCAGAAATACATTTTCACCAACTTGGTGAAAGTCACATCTTTAACATACACATATTCTAGCAAATCTATATATCTATATTTATGTAAATAATTTGGAATTAAAGAAAGATTAACTAGAGCTGAAAAATGACCTTTCAAACTGAGACATTTAATTATACATGGAGAAAGCTAGCCTTCAAAACAGTATTGGTCATTAGCAGGGTGTTTTTCACTCTGATCATTGTTTTATGTTTACAAAGCAAGACTTCTCAGTTTACTTTTTTTGAATATTTATATTAAACATTATTACCAGTTATGTGTTCCCAGATTTCAGAAACAATGCAAATTCCTATTTAGTTCTAGGATGTGATTAAAAAGAAAAAATAATTTACAACCCCCCTTACTATCATAACAAAAATGAGATGGGTTTCATTAGGAATGTAAATTATTTACAGAAAATAGACCTCATAAAAAGGGAGACAGTACTTCATTAGTATCTATTACTAAATATTTAGATGATAGAAAAATGAACATTTTAAGCTGCCTATTAATATTATTAATTCAATTTGGATGTGAAATTAAATCATAATTTATTCATACTCCAGCTACGGTATACATTTGTTAGCTAATTAAATAGTCAAATTTTGCATAAAATAGTCTGACAACTTGATGAAGAGAATATGGAAATGAATTTCCCTACTGGGGGTCTAAGGAGGGTGACAAATAATAAAGTTATGGATCCCATTAGCTACTAGTCGGTAAATCCAGCTGTGTTCTCACGAGAGCACTCCCCTCCCACACAGTGTCAAATATGTGAGTCATGTGTCCTGTAATTTTAATACATGTTCAATGTCACATTGCTTTCCAGCTCGTATTAACAGTTGGCTTATTAGCTGTTGTCGTATACCTGTATACGGTGGTGGCATTCAATTTTTTCAGAAAATTCTACAATAAAAGTGAAGACGGTGATACACCAGATATGAAATGTGACGATATGCTTACAGTAAGTTCATAAACTTTTATCTCATACAAATGAAAAAAGTATTTTGCTTCTTCAGTCTAAGTAATCGTGTATTTATTCTTTAACAGTGCAGAATAGAAAATCGTCTACACAATAAAAAAAGTTGGGTGGCTCTTTAAAGAATCAGCAATTTTCATATTTAGTAGAACATAAAGGACCCTTCCTGTTGATTTTTCCCATCTGCTGCACAGCCTGATAATTAGTAGAATTGCTGAATAAACGTAGTTTGAACTAGAAGGAGTAATGTCATCACTTTAGCCTGTTCACATATTCCAGGACAGTAGTTGAAATTATTTCCTGAAGAACATTTTGAAGACTTGGTTTTTTGTTTTCCTTAATGACTTTAACTGAAGTTACTAAAGTCCAAAAATACATGTCTTAATAGAACTTCTGGTTTTTGCTTTTATACTGAATATCTTGACTTAAATTTCCTCTTTGGTCTTGATTTTCAAAGTCAACGGATATTAAAGCTTTCATATGGCTTCATATCACCATTCTACAACCTGCCTCTCTGATATTGGCAAATCAGAAATCACCATACATGAGATCACTAGCTGGAAAGAGATGGATCCTTCAATGGAGCTCCTCATGGAAATACCTACATAATTGGTATTGGGAATATAAGTAAAAAGAACTGACATAATGGTATTAAAATTACTCCAGAAAAAATAAACACCTCAAAAGATTGATGAGGGAGGACTACCAATATTATAAAGACTAATAATTAAGACAGTTTTCTACTAAGGAATGATAAATCAGTGGAACAAAATAGACTCTAAAAACAGATGCAAATACTCATGGAAATTAAAATATGATAAAAGTGGCTTTTGAAATCATGAAATGGGAAAATAATGCAATTAATGGCATTGGTCCCATGGATGAGCTGTTTGGGGAACAGTAATAAAAATGGATACCCAACCTTGCTGTATCTTCAAAGTAAACTCTGAATGGAACAAATATTTCAATGCAAAAAAATAAAAACAGAAAAAAAATAGCAATTATGACAGAATTTGACTTCTTAAAATAATAATAATTTTTAAATAGGGAAAGGTCTTTCTGAGTATTACATAAAACCCAGGATCTATGAAAGCATAAAAATTATTTTAAAAGAAAACAATAATAAGCAAAGTCTCAAAGACAAATGATAAACTGGAAAAAATACATTCAACACCATAAGAAAGGACCAATTTCATTAATTTACAAAGTCCTTGTCACATTAATAAAAATAATAAATAAGCTAATAGAAAAGTGAACAAATTTCATGACCAGACAGTTCACAGTAAAATAAATTAAGCAGGCTTATTAATATGGAAACATACTCAGCCTCTATCATAATGAAAGAAATGCTAAACAAAACAATGAAAAAACAGAATAATGAAAAAAACTTTTTACCTATCAGATTTGCTAAGTATTAAATATATACAGTTGGTGAATTGATAGGAAACCCAGCACTTTCATGACTCTTATTGGGAATTTGAATTGGCACAACAATTTTAGAGAAATTTTGAAATCTCTATCAAATATATATCCTTTGACCTGTCAATTCCACTGCCAGTAATTTACCTAAAGGTTTACTCGCAGATATGCCTCTGTATGTTCAAGGACATCAGCCACTCTCATAAGTTAGGAATACTCTAAATTATCATTAATAGAGTCCTGATTAAACCAATTATGGTAAATCCATAACAAGTATGTAGCTATTTAAAAATGAGAGAAATCTGTATATGCCGATATGGCGAGACATACAAATTACATTTAATTGGGAAAGAAAAAAAAGCAAGATCCTGATCAGTTTCATGATAGGATCCTAATTGTATAAGATTATACACATACACAGGCACAAGAATCTATATTACAGATATACTAGAATATGCATAACATTTTTGGAGACTTTTATTCATAGGAAACTGTTAATAAGAATTCCTATGGGGAGTAGGACCACAGATCAGGGGAGAATTTTATATGCTTTTCATTATATGTGCTTTTCTCCTCTCTGAATTTTTTAATCATATGTATTTATTTATTTTATTTTCAAAAGCCTAAAACAGTTTTTACCCACCATGTTAAAAAAGATCTTAATTTAGTTACTGTCAAAATTAGTATAACTATATAAAGGGACTGTTTCCTGGCAGGGAGGAGGGAGCAGAACATTCAAGTAGCTGACCTGGGGGAATGAACAGAAGAGGCTGAGGGAAGCTCTGCTCCAACCCGATGTTACGTTCTTGGCCCACTGCCTAACTGTTCTTGAGCCATTTATAGCCCGAATCGAGTCTTTCTTATGTATGTCAAAGAGTTTTGCCATATTTAAAAATAATTCCTTCATCATAAAGGATCATTAAACATAGAATTGCCAATCCTTCCTCTCTTTTAAAAGAAAATTTTCAGTCTTCTAATTACCAATTTAGAGATCTTCCAACAAGATTGTCATTCTGTACTCATTCTTGTTCTCTTACTAACTTTTTTAAAGAAGAAAATAAAAATCTCAAAAACAATAAAGGATAACTCTCAAATGAATTGTAGGTTAAAAATTGGAGATACATAATAGCTTGGTTGACAAGAAATTTAATACTCTTTTCCTAGGTCAATATAAGATTTTTGAAGGCCTGGAACAAAAGGGATGTTTTAGAGAGAGAATTAAGAAAGGAGGAAAAAAAGCTTTTAATTCATAGGCCCATACATAGCTGACAGCAAAGCAAACAGTGTTACTTCTATGAAAATTATTCATAATTTTCACTAATTCCTGCCATTATTGCCATTCTGAAGATGTTTTGCATGATTTGGGATTTCCACATGCTCGTCACCTATATGGAGGACACAGAATCTTAAAGCTAAAAAATTGAAATGTTCACAGTCATTAATCCAGAAACTTAATTCCTCAAATGGAAGAAAATACCATTCCAGTTACAAATTTACAGTCTTGTAATTTAGATTATTCATTTATTTATCAAGTACTTATATAGCAGCTGCTATAGATGATATTGTGCCAGGTATCGTCCCAAGAGCTTTACAGATAGGAACTTACATGTTAAATACCTTTCTAGAAACTCTGCTGAACTTATTCTAAGAAGATCTTCCAAGAAAAAAGTACCCCAGAATTTCCAGAAGTTCTGGCAGATCAGTATTACCTGATCTGTATTCCTATCACATACAGAATGTTTAATGATACCAAACTTTACAAAAATAATTGATCGAACATCATTCTTCAAACACTGCAATTGAAAACTTACTTTAGATGGCTAGTGGTCAGGGAAAAAAATAACTCTTTAATGAAACATCATACTAAAGAGTGGAAGGTGTGGATATGGACATAGATCAAAATGTTTACCACGCCCTCCCACTTCTCCCCCTCCCCGACCTGCCCATTCCAGGCCCAGGGCTGAGGATACCTCAGTGATCCTTCATCTCCTCTTCTGTGCACTGTCCGTACTAGCCACCCTGCTCTGAGCCTCTCCACCCTGTGACCCCGAAAGCGGGGAGGGGAGCACAAGGCGGGGGAAGGCAGCAGGCGCAAGGGAGGGGCAGAAGGTCCTAACAGCAGGTGTGTTGCCTACGGTGACTCCTGGGAAATTCACCTATGTCCCGGGACAGACTCCTGACAGTATCACTAAATCTCAACATCCACCAGCCTCAGGGCAGAAAGTGGACTTCGGTCGTTTATTCTCAGATGGTGTGGCACTTAGTGAAATGCTGAAGATGAATGGAAAGTAGGAAGGATGCTTTAGTGACATTCATGCTTGTGTTGGGTAGTGGGAAGAGTATGTGACCCGAGATCTCCCTCTCGTACCACAGTAAGGCCCCTGCAACCACCCAGTCTCTCCTGGCACCAGGTAGTCATCATAGTTGACCCTCTCCAACTGCAGTCACAGCATGCTTACGTGACTGCGTCTCGAACCGCGCTCTCAGTGTGTGTTTCCATTGCTTTTTGTTAATTTTGTTTAGGAAGACAACTGCCTCCACCTGGTTGATTTTGCCCAATTACGCACGACATGAATACAGAAGATAGAAAAATTTGCCTCACGTTCAGATGAGGCAATAAGACCTCTCGACGTTTTGAACTATGGACTTACTTAGAACCTAGATTGTCTTCAGTTTGAGGGATTTCTGTCCTTATGGCTGAGACTGTTACCAGCTCTGGTACAGATTTTTATATCTGTACACATGACAATAAACTTACCGTCTTGCCTTTGACTGAGGTGAAGCGAGGGCATCCTAAGTATGTAACTTAGATGTTTCCTTCTTGCCAGAGAAAACTCAGAGGAGACACAGGCCCCATTGCATCTCCCATCTCATTTACAAGGATATACTGCTGCCCGTCAGTCTAACCAGGCAGGAGCCTGTGTGGCTTTGCACAAGCTCGTATCTTGCTGCTTGTCCTTAAAAACTCTCACATTGTAGGCTGCATCACCTAGATTAACCTTACATTTTAGAGTCCAAACACCGCCCTTTTAATTTGCTTTCTACTAGTCCTTGTGCAGAGGCTTCCTTAAAAAGCCAATAAAATTTAAAATGTAATTGATCACCTATAGTAGTGCTCTTTCAAGGTGGAAGCTTACGGAAACTAGCCAGCCAGCAAGAAAGAAGTATGGAATAGGAAATGGAGAGATTTCATTTCTTTAGTTCTCAAAAGATAATCCCTTCCGAATGACAGCCTCTTTAGCATTTCCTTTGCACGGGGTGAAGTCTGTATTCTCTCTTGAGATGAGTTTTCCTCACTTATGTCATATTTTATCAGCTTCATGCTGAATTTCCACTGCCTTTGTTGTTTCAGGTTGTTTCCCTGGGTCCAAGGAAACATTTTAGGCTTCCGTAAACAGGCAATTCACCCTCCTGTTTTCCGTAATTTTCAGCAGGTGGCGCTCTAGCTGCAGTTTTATAGACGCCATGATTCACACAGGGATTTTTTTTTCCTCCCCAGGATTATGGCGTTTTGAGTCTGAGAATCTAATTAAACCAGCAGTATCCTGACAGAATTTGAACCTCCTCGACAAGAATGTAGGAGGAGAAAGTGAAAAATGATCTAAAGTCCAGGGTGAAAAGATGACTGTAGCTCGATAGCCAGGGAGACTGACTTGACATGTCTAAGAATGTTCGTCTGAAAAAGAAGCGGGAACAACAGGGCAGCTCTTTATGAATCCACGGGGCTGCGCGGCCCACCCACGCCCCCTGAGCTAGAGGCCGCAGGGAAGGCATCAAGACCTGTGTATTTGGGGGAAAAGTTTTCCAGGTGATTAAGATAAAAAGTACACTCTTAGAGGAGTAAACCTGCTTAGGTAATTAAGTGATTGTTCTAAATTACCTCACTTAATTGTTCTCACTTATTTTACTCTCTCTCTCTTCCTTTTTTTTGCCAAGATAAGGGTCTCATGCGCATCTTCACTAATCCCCCAGAATCTGGCCCCCATTTTTTCCTTAAGGCAACATTAACTATGATCAACCCCAGAAGGAACAGGTGTAGGAGATGGAGGGAGAAGCCATTCAATATAAAATCTTGATAATTAATGACTGCCTGTTCTCAATTTTTGTAAGACCAGGCACCTTCCTTCCTTGTTACTCAGAGTCTTATATCTTTTTCTCTGGCAGAACTACTGTCCATCTCCAGCTCTTATTATCAGATTTAGGCTGATTCTATGGAAAGAAAGGTAGATGAAAGGATTTTCATTTGCAGAAGGATAATTGGGTAGCTGAAAGCCAGACGGCTGTGTGTTAGTAGGTATTCACCAGTGCCACCTCTTCCACCACCACGATCATCAGTGTGCTATGTCTGGGGCTGACCAGGTAGTAAAGGAGAAAACTGGGAAAATCAGTGTCAATATCCCACACGTGAACTGTGCATTTTATTCTTTTTAATAAATAATAAATGCATTAAATTCTTTTTAATAAATAATCAAATGCAGCTGCATCTTTTCAGCATGGCCATAAGTCTGCTATTGAACTCTGCTAGAATCCCTTCATCAAAAATGCTTATAGGAGCCAGGCATAGTGGCTCATGCCTATAATCCTAACACTTTGTGAGGCAGGAGGATCACTTGAGGCCAGGAGTTCAAGATCAGCCTGGGCAACATAGCAAAAGCCTCTATAAAAAAGTTTTAAAAATTGACAAAGTGTAGTGGCTTATGCCTATAGTCCCAGCTACTTGTGAGGCTAAGACAGGAAGATTGACTGAGCCCAGGAGTTTGACGTTACAGTGAGCTATGATCTTGCCACTGCATTCCAGCCTGGGCAACAGAGTGAGAACCTATCTCAAAAAAAAAAAAAAAAAGAAAAGAAAAAATTATAGTTGTGAGATATGGACATTGCCAGGAAAGATTGGTTGACAAGATGGCTGACAAGAAACCTGAAAAGGAGACATTTTCTTTGGTAATTGAGCCTCATTCCATGGTCTGGTCTTTACATGTCTAGAAACTAGAAGTGAATCATTCTCTTAGGAACAGACTCATATTAACCAGTATTATATGAGTCTGATGTATGAGTAAAGAGTACCAGCTTATTAAGAGTTCATGCAACAAGTGAACACATTCGCTTTGCTAGAGAAAAACTCTGCATGGGAAGCCAAATTATAACACAAAACTCGGTCAGCAGGAATCAGCAAGAGGAATTGGCTGGATGATCTTAGTCACTAGTGCTGTCCCCCACAATTCCTCACACAAGCAGGGCTGGAGAGCAAGGACATTCAGGACCTGCACTGGGAACTGCCTGGTCCACTGTTACTCACTATGGATATTGGTGTGGGACTCCAAGGGACAGGAATTGGACGTGGAGAAATACCAGACCAGAGCCAGGTATATTGCCCAAATTAAGTCCTCAGAGGAATTCTCAGAGAGGGATTCCAAACACAAAGCTACTTATGGTGAAGCCAGGGAAACAGGGGTGATAGGAATGACAGCCTGTGTTAGTTCCTTGACTAAAGAGAGTAGGCAGCTTCAGCATCACCTCTTCACCCGTTTCCTGTGGCCACAGTTAAGTATATACACAGATTTGGAGTAAAATATATAATCCTATTTTTTTTTAATAAAAATAAGAAATGTGGGCTGGGTGTTGTGGCTCCTGCCTATAATCCTAGTGTGCTGGGAAGCCGAGGCGGGAGGATCACTTGAGGTCAGGAGTTTGAGACCAGACTCAGCAAGAGCGACAACCCGTGTCTACTAAAAATAGAAAAAACTAGCTGGGTGTGGTGGCACACGCCTGTAGCCTCAGCTACTCAGGAGGCTGAGACAGGAGGATCACTTGAGCCCAGGAGTTTGAGGTTGCTGTGAGCTTGGGTGACGCCACAGCACTCTAGCCTGGGCAACAGAGTGAGACTCTGTCTCAAAAAAAGAAACGAAATGTGTGGCACAAAGAATTCAAGCACTATACAGGAGTATGGAGTAGAAATAAAATTTCCTCCTTCCCCACACCCATTGCTCACAATTTTATGCACAAAATTAAGAGAAAGCACTAGTGTCCCCAGGGACTTTTTTTTACAGTGACTATTTTCAAAATTTTACTTGCAGTGGTTGATTTAGTAGGAAGTACCGGGAATCTGGAGGGTTTGAGCCTCTAGGAGATTCAGATGTGTAGCTAGGGTTAGGAACTGCCGGCCTAATCTGCCCCTCCCTAAAGGACTAGTCTGGCCTCTCTACCAGAGAGACCCCTTACCTGGGCTCCAGACCAGTTCATGGGTGGCACTGGCTGAGCTGGCTCTTTGGTTACTGTGTGCCAGACCGACAAAACTCTTTTCTGAATGACACGGTCTTTAATTCTGTTCATTAGATTCCAGGCATCTGACCCAGGAAACTTTTCATCTTTTGCATCTATCAGATCCATGAGCGTTTGTCTCACAGTTGAACTATGAGCATTTTGGTGTCCTTTGTTGCCTGTTCTTTGCCTACACTTGTGCTTTCTAAAGTGACCTGAGAATTTGAGGTCTATGGGTTGAAGCAGTGAAGTCCCCATGAGAACAGCTGGACTCACTCATCTTTCATCCCAAAAATGATTTTTGAGTACCTAGCATGTGCTGGACGTCATTGTAGGCACTGGCAATAATAGAGCGGTGACCAAAGTGATTCTCACTAGAATGGAGTCAAGTCTAGAGTGGAGTGAGAGGGGTGTCCAAGTGTGGAATTCAGGAAAGAGATCCAGGCTGGAAATGGAAAGGAAATGTTTGGAGATAATTGGCACAGAGATGACACTTAAAGCCATGAAACTGGCAAAGTCCCCCCAGGGGAGTGTCCCAGGAGGAAAAAGTTCAAAGAACCCAGCCTTGGGACACTCGTTCATGAAGAGGTGGAGAAATGAGGACGAACTTGCAAAGGAGTCTGAGAATGAATGGCCAGAAGTGGAGAAGAGAACCAGAGGGGCGTGGGTGTCTCACCACAGCAAGAAGCTGTTTTAAGGCTTTTGCCACCTTCCTTATGGTAGGCAGCAAGGAAATACGTCTTGAATTGGTGGGTGAAAGAGTTGAGTCAATCAGGGTGTCTGGAACGGTCGAAGGAGGCCTCCCAGAGGGAGGATTATTAATTTAACCCTAAAGGACGAGTAGGAATTGGGTAAGAATGGGAAAGGGTATTGAAAAGATTAGGAGAACATGCCAGCAAAGGTCTGGAGTCAGGAATGGTTCATCTGGAGGAGGGCTGAGTAGAGGTGAGGGTGGCAAAATTTGAGGGCCTGAAACAGGAGTTTGGACTTACTTGAATGAGGATGAAACACTGGATGCTCTGAGCCAGTGACTTACAGCCTGCTGTGCTTTGCCTCCCAGGGGACATTCAGCATTCGGAGACATGTTTTATTTTCACTACGAAGTAGGGTGCTGTTGGCATAGAGATCAAAGGATGTTTCTAAAATATCCCACTATGTGCAGGACAGCCCTCCACATGAAAGAATTGCCCAGGCCAAAATGTCAGTGGCGCTGAGGCTGAGAACCCTGCCCAAACGCTCCTTACTGGACCCTCCTTTGTCAGCATGGGGCACTGGCCGCTGTACTTGTTGCTGGTTGATTTAATGTTTTAGGGTTTAAATAATGAAATGCTATTTCCTCCCAGTCTGTCCCCCCTGTCCATCTTTCTTTTTTTGTTCTTTATATTAAAGTAGAAAAGAATTTCAGCATTATGTTCTATTTTTGCTAGGTGAGGGGAGAATGAGTGCTATTAAGTCTGGTTTTTTCTAGGTTATTTTCTAAGATTTCATCCTCTTATACATTGGGCTTTTACTTTCCCTTTTCTATATCTGTTATGTTCAAAATAATTGGACAATACAAAATATAGTTTTGTGCCCTTTAACATGATCATTATAATATGATTATCTTATTATCCCAGAAGCTTTGGAGCCAAGATACTAGCGAGGTATTTTTTCATTTTCTCCAAAGTGAAGCAGAAGGTGCCAAGCAGAGTAAGCATTATATGGTTTTGTTTAAAAGACAGTGGCATGTGGAAGCCAAGTGTTTGCATCACAATGACAAATACTGGAACCAAAAGAGGCAAAATAGAATGCAAAGATTCTCATCATTTCCAGAAGGAGGATTAGGAAGTAGAGAGAGAACCTTAGGTTTGTTGAGTTTGAGAATGGCGATGTCCCTCCGAGAAGTGATGCCATCCTCTCTTTCCAGTGCTATATGTTCCACATGTACGTCGGGGTACGTGCTGGAGGAGGTATCGGTGATGAAATTGAAGACCCAGCGGGAGATGAATATGAGATCTATCGAATCATCTTTGATATCACTTTCTTCTTCTTTGTCATTGTCATTCTTTTGGCCATAATACAAGGTAAGCATCATCCTCCCTGAAGCTCGAGAAAATCTAGAATTTGAGCCATATGTCGTTGAAGCTAATGTTCAAGGTAGGGTGAGAATGTCAAGGGTTTTCTGGAAAAACAAAGTGGAATTTTTCCTTTCAGTAGTTCTTCATTGTGAAATCTGTAGAGGGAACTACAAAGAAGCCCGGGAGCCTGGCGTAAGGAGAAGGATGTAGTTTTCTTTTGTCTTCTTTCAAATAACACAATGGAAAGAGAGCAGTTTCCTTGGTTTGAATCACAGCCCTGGGGCTCAGACTCATGTTTGTGAGTCTTTATGAGTTTGACTGGGTGATAACGTCTGTGGGTCTATCTGATGGAAATTATATAAATCTCTAAGTCCTATGGTTGTTGAGAAGTTTAAAAAAATGACATTCATTCATGTACCTAATGCAATACCTGATGCATAATCAATGCCTCATAAATAATCATAGAGCTGTTGTCATAGTCAAGTACCTACTATGTGCCAGGCACACGTACTAACTAATTTTACCCTTTCCCTAATCTTGTGAGAATGGTGCCGTTATTGACATTTTACGTGTGAAGTAACTAACTGAGCCACGGTAAATCTAAGTAACTCGGCCAAAGTTAACACAAGTCGGCGCAGCTGCCCAGTGCTGGGGCTGGAGTCCACCCCAGCCAGGCAGTCTGGACCCAGAGCCCTCACTCGCAGCCACAGCGCTGTGTTGACCCGCCAGTTCTTCCTGTCACTGCAGGGTGACCTGGAGTGTGGTGGTTTTCTCTCTCAGAAGAATCACTCGTGTTATCTCTTTCTGCCTAACGCATGTATTCTGGCTTGAAGTGAATATCTGTCAGTGTGACAGTACCCTGTAAGTTCCACAGGCATACAGTGACGCTGATTTTCGTGAAGTGCACGGACAAGCTTAAGGGACTCATAATTCATTCGTTATGTCTTATGGAGTGTTTTGTAAACCACAGTGTGTTTTGTAAGAGGGAAAAGTCATAAAACACGTGGAAGGGTGTGTGCGGCCTGCAAGGCCCGGGAGAGACGGAGGCAGTCAGTTCCCAGCTGCTGCCAGTAATGAAACTACAGAAAGTTCACTAGGAAGGAACTTGGGAAAAAAGTGATTTGACGCAAATTTCTCACAGTTCAAATGGTCATGTTTCATTTTCAAATTAGTCCTTGAGAAATCTTGTTCGTGGAGTTTTCTGTACTTTACAACCCTGAATCTCAGCTGCTCCTTTTCAGCACGGAACGCGTACCATCTGTCTGTGCCAAGCGAGCGAAAGGTTTCTCCTGCTCTGGCACTTGATTCTAAAACACTCTTCCAGAGAGCGTATGCCCCAGTCACTGCGCGCCCTTCTGCCCCCGAGGCCAGAACACCACCTCCCGGGGAGGGGTAGCAGATGCGTACTCACACTTCTGTGTTCTGAGCATTTCCCAAGGTAGTCGTACATTTCCCTTTCCCTGGGAAGGCTTAGCCGAGGAGCTATGAATTTAATTATTATTCCCTGGTTGATAAAGATTAAAATGAGTCTTTATTCGACATTAGGTCTAATTATCGATGCTTTTGGAGAGCTAAGAGACCAACAGGAGCAAGTCAAGGAAGACATGGAGGTAAGCCTCTCCGTGCGTGACGCAGTTTTTGTTGTTGTCGTGGGCACTCGTTTTCCTCACTGCCTTTATCAAGAGAACCATGAATGTGGGAGAAAGAGGGGGAAGGATACACACGATGTGTGGTTTCTCCTTCCTGTTTTCCATTCAGGCGGCACATGCAGCCGAGCAGCGAGCTGGGCTAGAACTGTAGTGGACTCCAGGTCCAGACAAACAGCACTAGGACACCATCCTGCCCCTCAAGGGTTGGGGAGGCCATTCATTTAAAACTATAGAATCACTGACAAGTAAATCAATGATTACAAAGCAGTGCAATGAGCCCTTTATGAGAGTAAAGCCCAGAGTGCTGGGGTTCCCGGGCTGGTACCTAATTCACTCCCGGATGATCACTGAACTTCCTGGAAGATGGGATGCCCAAGCTAAGACCTGAAGATTTGTGGAAGTATGGTTGTGATAGGGACAGAGCAGAACATTTTAGGCAACGTCCCTCTCCCCTGCCTCCCACTGTGCACATCTCCAGGGGTACTGTTCACATAGGGGTCCACGAGAATGTTGCCACTTGGGATGGTAAGGCTCTGATTTTAGGGAATCTCGTATACAGCTTTCTCCTTGGAAGCATAAGTGGTTCAAGATGCAGCGTTAGATTCTAGTGATGAGGCGGCAGAGGAATGCCAGAGAATGAAGAGCCTCATCACTCATTTGAGAAATTTACAGTTTAACGTGTGGGCTGTGGGAAACAAGAAGAAGGGTTTAAGCAGGGCAGTGAGGTGATCGGATTTGCATTTTTAAGAGATAGCTAAGGTTTGAAATATGGGGAGGGAACTAGAAACTGGCAGGACCAGGGCAGGGAAGTAGGCTGTCAGCATTTTCCACGAGAGAAATTATGAGTCTTTTGCTGAAGACATGCTAGATGGATTCCCACAGGACTTGGGTGGTAGAGTGAGATGAACTCAGTGACAGGCCAGATACAGAAGATGAGGCTGGAACAAGCCTGGGGATACCCACATTTCAGCCAGAAGTCCCCAGATGGATGGTGGCACAGTTAGCCGACACAGAGAACACAGAGGAAGAGCAGGTTCATGGATGAAGCTGATGAGTGTGGTTTGAACCTGTTCAGTTTAAAGGACATCATCAACGAAGTGGTATAAAGACCCGATCGTTCCCCCAAATTGCTGGATGTGGCCTATCTGCTTTTAGCAGTTGTTGATCAATAAGTCATGAAGAATTTTGCAAATTGTTATAATCATCTTGATTTTAGTCCCTAGAATCCAGAGCATCATGAACATGCTCCCATTGGTATCAAACAGCTTCTCGTGGGCAGGGAAAGATGAGCATCTGGGTCACACAAGGACGATAATTATTAAATTCATTTGAGTCGATGCATATGAAATTCTAATAAACAGAGGGTTGTCTTCTCCTTGGGTTTTGTGAAACAGGGCAGCAGGTGGCAAACCTAAGCAGGTGACTCTGCAGCAAGAGAGGTAAGGGCTGAAAGAGCGGGAAGCAAAAAGCTCAGGCACTTTTGCTCCTAGAGTTGAAAGATTTTCCGGTACACGTCCACTGGTTAATTCTATAGCTAGCACAGTGCCTGGCACATGGCAGTCCCTCACTGAATCACCCATGGAACCCCTCATACCTCGGTATTTGATTGGCACACCCCTGGGGAAAGCAGTCTGCACCTTTTCCCCCTTCGTCATCAGACTTTGTTCAAGTAGATACTAAATTAGCAGTTGCAGTTGAGGACACAGTTAATCCTAGATAACTTGAGCCAATGTCACGAACAAGAGTGATCACTAAGCCTGGGTGTTTTCACCTGAGCTGGAGAAAATAAGGGCAAGACACTGCTCTTCAGGCATCATTATCCTGTGCTCTTCCTGCATCTGCTGCATCTTGCTGCTGGTACCTGCGTCATTTAAACCAACAACAAACTATCATCGTGGCAACAGTTAAATTTCTATTTATGGGCTTGGCACAAGCTCCAGGTGATGACCTTTGACATCGATATATGCCATACAGCTGCCCCTACACAGCAAGTCATGTCTTCCTTTCCTTTTGCATTCTGAACTCTCTGACATTGTACTATTTCCTTTTGTCTTCTAGACCAAATGCTTCATCTGCGGGATAGGCAACGATTACTTCGACACAGTGCCACATGGCTTTGAAACCCACACTTTACAGGAGCACAACTTGGCCAATTACCTGTGAGTGTGCACGTCTCAGACTCTCCCGCCTCTCCCGGTACCCACCAGTCCCAGATTCTTTGAGAGAGAGACCAACAGCTAGTGGAGTGGCTCTCTTTTCCTCTGGAGTAGGTTACCTTAAGAAATGAAGTTGCTGCTCTTCCCATAAAGGATACTTTCTAAACCTTAAAATGGAAAGGAGGGCAGGGTGGAGCGGAGCCTCTCAGGGAGTCATGCCCATGTTTCTCATTTCAAGCAGGCCTCCACCAGCTGCTTCCTAGAGATATACGTGCATCTGCATTTTTCTCCCCTGAGGACTTACACATCTCTCCAGGCACTGTTGGAAACCCAGTTAAAAGCTGCCCTCCCCCCTTTTTTAAATACCTAGACGTGTGGCCATTACTTGGAACTAGCCAAAACCATAGTTTGGTAAAATGCTGTTCTTACTCATTTTCTGACCCGATTTTAATATCAAACAGCAGAGGCACATAGGTGCAGGGTAGCATTATAGGGGGAAAAAATGGTTTAACTATATTCAGTTGAACTTGACCAGTAAATTAGAACTTCTTATTAAGCCGGTCATCAATTAAAATTCATCAGTATTGATTCGATTCTGACAAAAATGTGTATATTGCTAACTTGAAGCCGAAATGCCTCTAGGGTGAAATCGTGGGTCAGATCAGAAAAGTCAGTTACCTCTTTTTAGTACCAAAAAAAAATGTTTATGTGGTGTTTTCTCTGTGCTTACCAAAATTGAATGCAACATATAATATATAGAAATATGCTGTGTTTATCCTGGCATTTTCATACAGTACATTTCTAAACCAGTCTCTCTGTATCTGTAGGTTTTTTCTGATGTATCTCATAAACAAAGATGAGACAGAACACACAGGGCAGGTAGGTAAACAGCGACTATATGTCATCTTCTGAAAGATGATAGAGAAGCCCAATACCTATCTATCCCATTGGAACAAAATGTGTGCATTCAACAGTAAGGGCTGGAATTACTTTCAGATACCAGTTGTGGTATCTTGATATAAAATTCCTATTATCTTAGATTTGGGTGAAAAAGATTGCCTTTGTTAAAAAAAAGTAAAATTCTAATTTCACTTAAAACAATAAACTTTTATTAACTGAAAATGCTGGGTTTGGGTTTTCAAATCCCTGTTATAAGAAAATTGAGTGTTCTTAATTGTTGTATAATGTCCTTGATTGCTTAATCAGATAGTAGATGATTTCAAATGAACTTCCACCCGCAGCGTCACGGTTAGTTAGCAAGGACTGCACGTTGAATGTCTAAGGCTTTTAAGCTATTGGAAATTCTTCTTCCATGAGTGTTCACCACAAATTGTTAATAGTCTGAATTTGAAGTATGCAATGATTACTAATAATAGTATTTTAAGAGAATCCTCAAAAACATATACCATAAATATATTTTTAATTATTATTATATTATGATCAGGATGAAGATTGATTATTTGTGTAGTTCTAGAAGTAAATAAGGTCTGGTATAGGATCTATCTAAGTCTGCAGTCCCCAACACCTGGGCCGAGGCCTATACCGTCCCTCGTGCCAGCAGTCCCTGGTGCCAAGAAGGTTGGGGACTGCTGATTTAATGAACCTGGACTTCATGTGAAGTATATGTATGTATATAACAACCAAATTGAGTTTCTAGCTTGTATTTTATGTTCGTGCAGATTTGGGGGGAAATGTTAATACATTTCCTTTACTTTTACAGGAATCTTATGTCTGGAAGATGTATCAGGAAAGGTGCTGGGAATTTTTCCCAGCGGGGGATTGTTTCCGGAAACAGTATGAAGACCAGCTAAATTAAACTCACATCGTGATCACCTTTAAAAACCAAAACTCACTCTCTCTCTCTCTCTCTCTCTCTCTCAATCTCTCTCAATCTTTCCCTCTCTCAATCTCTCTGCTCTCTTGGAAACATCTTGCTGATTTTGTGAATTGCCAGCATTGTGTGCTTTCTGGGAGCATCGAAGCTCTGTGTCTGAAGACGTGGCTGTGTTTTCCCCCCACCATGTGTATTTTCTTTGAGAATAAAGACTGCAGAATAATCTAAACTCATAAGCAGACAATATAGGAACTCTGGAACGAAAACCATTCTGGACACTATCATAACACACAGACACATTTTCTCCTGAGACTCTTAGAAGTCTCTTTGAGCTACGGGACCTTCACAGAGACGCGTGGCAGCCACATTCACCCGGCCTCTTTATTTCGCCATCCTGGAAGGGAACTGTCTAATGGTCACAGAGCACTGTAGCACTTAACAGATTGCCGTGGACACCAGTCGCGAAGGGAAATAGTGCCTTACTATATGTGGGTTGAGCTATGCAGAAGAAATGCGCATGAAAAAACATCTTTATTTTCTTTATGTCGACATTTCCTTTCTTAGTTAGATTGATTTTGTGAGTTTTTTTTCTTTCCTATATTCTTTTCTTTGGTGGGGGAGGGTAGGAAAAGCAGTTTGCACACCTTTTTAAAAAGTTGGTGGTATGTCTCAGGAAGAAAGGAGGCTCTTCTCATTCAGCTAAATTCACATTTGCCCTCCCCATGTGCTCCTGCTGTTATTTTGGTAATGCTCTGATGCAACATTGCAACTTTATGAAATCTTTGTATGAAAACAAAAAGACTGCAAAAAATACACTTTCAAAAGAAATCATTCATTGCATGTTTATTATGCAAGTTTAAATGAACAAAGAAAACCTTCAGAAGCAAGTTGATCAACGTGAGAGAACTTTCACGATAATTATAACCATAGTAATAAAGTGTCGTGGGCTTAATTGTACATTTGGAGCCAGTGTCATCCACCAACAATGTGATACATTATGAACTTGACAGTAGTTTTGGGTTTTTCTCTTTCTTTGAGCCACCTGTGATCAGTTGTTGATTAAGGACTTCTTGTCAGGCCATTTTTTAATATCAAAGCTGAAGCAATATCCATTCAGGGATTTCATCAGTTGCATCACGAAACGTGGATGATAATATAAATCACTCCATTTCTTTTTCCATTTTGAGTCCTTTTAAATGTAATGCTAATCTTTACAATTAAAAAGACAGATTCAGAATGGAAGCGAGATCATTTTGCAAACATTGGAGCTCTTTTATTACAAGTCTGCTTGTTAATTTTAGAACTGTAAAACTGCTCTGATTAAACTATTTAACTAACTTTCTCATCCTCTTCTTTTTCCATTTAACTTGTAACTGGGACTCATTATAAAACCTTAAGCTTTTAACTTGAAGTGGGTATAGGACAGTCTCAGACACTTCCCTGAGACCTTTAACACTGTCAGATTTTCTTGTAGCTTAACAAGTTTGCTGTATTTACAATTGTGGAGACTCAGAGTCACCGGACATCAGGCCCATGCCTGTCATTTCTCTGCCATGAGGGTCATCCAGACCTCTTGAAAACCTCCAATGACAGGGGGAAAAAATCACTATGTCCCCCGAATTGTTTAAGAAATTTAGAAATCTCTCCTTTGCTCAGGGAATGTTCATTTCCTGTAATAATAGGAATCTATTTTCTGTCTTAATATGAAAGAGAATTGGTGCATAGTAAGTGGTGTATTAAACACTCAAACACCAATTGGACATTTGCTGCTTGCCAAGGATTGTGCGGGGTACATGTGATGTATCTATCACGTGTCGTTTTACACCTTATTGGCACAACATCAGATTTCCTCATTTGTATTTTGGTATCACTTTTATTTAGGGGGAGAGACAAATTTAGCCACATCATGGGAATTTTCAAGCTGCTCGGGGAGGTGATCTGATGCTCTGAGGAGTCCGAATAAAATAAATCAGGTCAGCTCCATAAAACATCAAAGAGCACATTACCCTTTGCCATTAACACTGCAGAGGAAGCATCTGGCGGAGAGGAATAAATATTTTTCCAGGGTGTAAAGTCCACTAATAGATTCAGGTCTTCTTTTTATAATGCCCAAATCAGAGTTGACACGAAACAACAGTACAGGTGAGAGGCGAGTGAATAAATTCATAGTTGTCCCTAGATTTTACAGGCTCTTGTAAGCTTTCCTGGCTGACTGCTCCCAGATTTAAAGCCCTAGGAGGTGGCAGAAGTACTCTGGGAGAAAGAGGGAGAGAGGCTGGAATTGGGGGAAGGAAGCCTGCCTGAGCCAGTGGGCTTCACAGGCACATCTGTGTGGGAGGGAAAGTCAAGGAGCAGAGCTGGTCATCTGAGAAAGTCACACCCTTCTCAGCCTCATCACTGGTCAACACAGGAGGACCTGCCTGCCTTCCCTTCTCAAGGCCTCAAAAGTAGAAGTAGAAAAGGATGGTCTCCAGGTTCCAGGAATTGCACCAACTAGACAATCAACCTGTTCTGCAGCCTTTTGTTTATGAGGCTTGTGGCTACCCAACTGGCTGAAACTAGTCCCTGATAGGCCCTGGCAGCGTATGGATGAACTCGAGCTTTCCTCATTGCCATGCCAAAGTCTCTACCCCAGGGGGAGTTGTAGCTTAGTTACCATAACATGTAACCTGTGTGCCACCGTGACAAACTAATGACTCATGTGCAACGGGAACCCCTCCCCTGCATGTGATGACACATTTCTTTCTTTCTCTACTGCCCTATAAAAACCCCATGCCACGTTCCCTCCAGGAGACACTGCTTTGAAGAATATTCCTGATGCTCTCCTTACTTGCTTCAAGTAAGTAACAACCCCTACTGATCAAGACCCATGTTCTACCAGAGAGTTGTTTGTTACTCATCAGGTGAAAGAACCCAGATCTTTTGGGTAACAATAGTGAAGAGGGAGCTCTTCTTTATCAGCATTAATTTTCCCATGAGATGTCTCGGTGTATCTCAAACACATGTGGTTGTCCACTTCCCTGATTCGACTCAGGGCTGCTTGACCCAAATTCAAGAAATGCAATCATTTTAGAAATTTTATGCCAATATTGCAACATACACGAAGAACATTGTAATGAATGCTCACATACGTCTATCTCAGCTTCAACGCTTACAAACATCATTCTGCCCTAATTATTTCATCTAGTCCTCTCATCTTGTTTTTCCTGGAAACATCTTTTGAATCTATGCCATAAAATAAGTTTAAATTCATAATTTAAGTAAGTCTTCCACATGCACTCTGGTTATGAATGTCTAAATGGTACTCCTTGGATGGAACGTCATTATTTTTTCATGTGCAGGAAGCAGTTTGTTCTCAGCCCCACAAAAACTCATTTAAAAATCATGTTGTAATGAAAATACTTTTTGCCTGATTGTAAAAATCTCATCTAGGAAAATTGGACATTTTTTTTTTTTTCACTATCTTGCTTTACTGGGGAAAGGTTCATATTTTTCTTAAGCTCCCATTTTCTGGGTGAATATACCAATTTGGCCCTCATTGCTGTTAAGGTCTTTGAGTGGCTGTCAGAGGTGAGTGCCTCATTTACTCTGAACGCAGTAAAAGAGCATTTTTGAAAATTCATTACATTTACCCAAGCACGGAATTCACATGAACTTGACATGAAAAAGCTTGAACAGTTAGACATTCCCCAAACTATTTCCTAAATGTCTATGGTGTTGTGAAGAGGATGACCTCACTGTCACCTTACTGATAGCATCTCTGCCCAGCACTCTGAAATACCTGTAATAGGAGCTGGATAAAAAGGATCATCTTGATCTTGATACAAGTGCAGGATGGCACCTGGGTTTTTTAATAGCCATAAATATTAACAGCACATATCTCTAACAGGACAAGGTTCGGTTTCATATCATCTAAAACTGTGTCATCATTTACTTGGATAGCTAATGTGAATATAAAACAGGTAGCTAAATAAAGTTCCATGTTCCCAAAATCACAGAGTTTTTAATAACATGACAAGTCGGTACAGAAACGAGAAGCAGGTGACACTAATTTCCACACTTAGATAACGTTCCAGGGCTCCTAGGAAGTTAGCGTTGGAAGGGATTTAGGCAGTCATGTTTCAGATGGAGCCATTTGGGCATGTTACAATGGCTTGACTGAACTCACAGTGCTGGTTAGTGGGAGAGCTGGAGCTTTTTCAAAGAAGTCATTTTTGTTAATCTTTTTTCTCTTACAACCAGAATGGTTTGTAACAGGTTCCTTATGGCCCTGCAAAAACGAAATAGGAAAACAGTTACAAAAGTTTTTGATGACATATCAATGTTCACTGATATTCTGCTTCTTTGATAAGGGAAATTCTAGAAGTGATTACATCAGATGAGTAACTGGCTTCAAAATGCACCATTAAACATCGCTAATTCTGAATAAAGAAACCAAGTGTCAATTTTAGTGAAAGACAAAAGGAAAAGCTTCAACTTGGTATTTTGCTTTAGTATCTACTTTATTTCTATACGGAACTCTATAGAATGTTTCATTGGTTTTCCGTAACTGTCTATAAGTTACTTTATCATAGCTAAAAAGAGCCAGTTCCAGTTATAATATTCATCATGATTAAAATAATTTTGGCCCATATTTTCCTTAAAGATTTTGGATATCATTGGTGAGAAGAGGTTTTAGGGGATCAAAGAATCCTGCATGGTAGGGTGTCAATGGTGTTTTGATGGCAAAGGGGCATCTCATTTGCCTTCCTCGCTTATGTCAGGGAGGAAAAACTTTACCCTGTTGTGTTTGGTATTTGAAGTCCTGCAAATTAAACTGGCAAATGACAGATTAGCAAGAGAAAAGACAGATTTTTAGTCACATATGTACCTGCAAGTTTATAGGAAAATATGACTCTGGGAGGCTGCAGGAATCTGGGAGCTAGATACCATCTGGACGGGGGTAGGATGGGGCTGAGGAGCACCTAGGAAAAACAAATACTTTCTTAGGAAGTGGAGAGAAAGGGCACTAATGGAAAAACAGATGACTATTTGGAAAGATAAATGGGCTCCAAAGAGACTGGATGGGAGACAGTTTTGTGACAATATCTGTGTGGGTGTGGTGCTGACTCCTGTCTCCACGAGAAGATTCGGGTTGCTCTTAGGGACGAGTTTATGAAGGTTGAGTTCTTTTGGGAAGCTCTACTTTTAGGCAGATAAGGAATTTCAGAACTCAAATGCCTTCAGCTCAAAATAATTTTTATGCTACAGTGGCTTATCGTAGACTCTTTTACCTGCCAACCCCACATACCCATCATGTGTTCCAGCTGCCTTCACGCATCATCAATTTCATCTGTATTTTCTTCCAAGAAATCTATGAACTTGATGTGTGTATGCTCCACCTTCATTAAGCACTGCTAAATAAGCCTTTGAATTTTTGTTTGTAGAAAAAATAATTTACTTTGTACAGGTCTGGCTAACATTAAGTATCATTAAATATAAAATGTAATGCTCCCAACATGAGCAATACTGTATTAATATTTAAACAGAAATTCTAGTTAATAAGCTTTTTAAAAGACCACCAAACCTGAAATTTTATTACACAGTGTAATTTGAATTACCTGCATTTTTGAACTTTATGCTCACAAATGTATTAAAATTAGCTATACCTAATATTGTATATAGACATTCAGAAATACAGATGTAGGTAGACTCAATGTCAAGAATAATAAGAGTAACAGAATGCCTTGAGATGATATTTGTTATTACCAGAAAGATAAATTGGAACTATTTATTTAAGCTTTTAATATTATAAGCAAACTACAGGGCCTCCTCCCTCCTACAGAAAATGAAGATGAATGAAACAGAACCCTTGGCAAGATATTATGAGTTAATAAAAATTCATGACCAGATGATTATCAGTTTATTCTTCCTTTATTTATATACACGTAGAAGAAAAACAATTATTTAAGCAGTTTGTTTTGTGTGTGTGTTTACCAGTGAAATAAACTGGTAGAAACTCTTACGGTTTTGTTTAGAGAGTATAAATTGTGAAAATAATTATCAGCAAATAAAAATGTCATGAAGGCTAAGTTCCAGAATGAGCTGAGGCTAAAAACGAGACACACAAAAGCAATAATTTATATTCCATACTTGGCATAACAACAAGAAGGAACCTATTATTTGTTTATCCTGGGTGGTGCCTACATCATATCGTCTTAGCCTGGGTTCTCTTGAAGGTAGCCTCAGGCAAGGACTGAATTACGATACTTTTTGGGGGCTGCCAGGACAGCAAGTGTAGGAAAGCAGGACTTGCATAAAGAAGCATGCGCAGCAGGGCGAAGGGAAGAAATCCTGCACCGCTACCACGCGCTCTCACCGTGAGCCAGGAAGAGAAAAAGGCATTCAGCAGGCGTGTGCAGTGGGCATGCTAGGACTCCACAGGACATTCTGTAAAGAGAAACGGTGCCTTGGAATAGTCTATGGGAAGGAAAAAGAATGGGAGAGACTCTGCCGCTTCTCTTCCATCTCCTGTTTCCTATGGGTCAGAGTTCATCCAAAGGCACAAACAAGTCCCCCTCCACCTGCTGGATTGAATCATCTGACCTGCAGGAATCTGTTCTGGGTACTAAATCCACACTGTGTAGCAGGCAGTTATAGCCCGTCTGGAAGTGGCAGGAAAACCCTGAAATCCCAGGGTGTACCCCGTCAGCCTGGCTACACAAGCGGGGGCAAAGGGAGAGCCCAGCATGCCAAGGACAAGAGACCAGTCAGCCCCAAGCAGCAGAACCATGAGGTCCTGAGAAAAGTTGTCTGGTGCAGGACACTGAGGTGGGGCCAGTGGCCGGAGACCCAGGAAACGGTGGCACCAGGGAATCTGAGATGGCACGTGAGGCTTGGATCTGATACCAGTGTCCATTGTTCAGTTTTTCTTTGGCTTTTCGTATGTTTGAAATGTTTAATAATCAAAAATGAGTGACAAGGAAGAAGCAGCTTCTAAGCTTGGGAAATATGGCATAATGCTAACAGGTCAAATTTTTCTTAACATCTACTTCCATTTTCTCCAGTAGGGACAATGGGACAGTTAATTATTTGAATAAAAAACATAAATGATCTGCTCATGAAATTTGAAAAATACAAGTTCCTTAAGATGTCATAGAAAAAAAAAATCAGTTTTGTTCCAAGAAGTTATAGAGACTCTTCTTAGAAGCAATAAAAAGATGAATTTGCTCAACTTTCCAATGGCCTTTTAATACTTCTGCCAACAGTGCGCTACACGACTTTGGGAAGTGTAGTGCTCCCTGTGAAAAGGATTTAAGTAGAGCCTGCATGGAAATCTTTCAGTATTCCTAGAAAACACTTTCTCAGTATAAGTGCACAAAAATCATCTGGGAATTTATAAATAATTCATATTCCTCAGACATACCCCCCAAAGATAGTAAGTCTTCAGTTAATGTCATCAGTAGGTTCTTAGAAACTATGACTTTACACAAAACAGCATATAAAAAAACAATTTTTTTTTAATTTTTATTTTTTAGAGACAGGTCTCACTCTGTTGCCCAGGCTCCTGAAGTGCAGTGGTGTGATCACAGCTCACTGCAGCCTCCAATTCCAAGGCTCAAGTGATCCTCCTGCCTCAGCCTCCCAGGTAGCTAGGACTACAGGCACTCACCACCACACCCACCTAGTTTTTCTTATGTTTTGTAGAGATGGGGTCTCACTCTGTTGTCCAAGCTGGTCTCAAACTCCTGGCCCTAATCCTCCTGCCTAGGCCTCCCAAAGTGCTGGGATTACAGGGGTGAGCCACCATGCCAGGCCAAAACCAAATTTTTTTCTTATCAATATTATAACAAAGGGTGTTATTCAAGAACCTATTATATAATATATCATTTCACTTTTCCAAGAACCTACTGATGACATAGTGAAGACTTACTGTATTCTGATTTGAAAGTTCTGATGAGGCCACAGAATTTGCATTTTAAATAAGTACCCATTTTCCATCCACACACAAGACTTGATATAAGTGGTTCACAGACTACAGTTTAAGGAAACATTGCATTAATGATTTTGAAACCCTTATGAGCCTATGGCTATTTGAGATTACATGATGCATTGGCCTTTGGGTGTGATGTATGTTAGACTACTAGCCTGGGAGTCCAGTCTGGTGGCCTCAATTCCAACCATAGTTCTAGTACTTACTAGAAAAAAAGAAAGAACGAATTACCAATATCATGAATAAAAGAAGGGATATCATTAGAGATACTACACATATTAAAAGAATACTAAGTGTCATAAACAACCATATGGCAAAAAATTTGACAACTTAAGAGTTTTTCTGAATCAAAATGGATTCTTTGAAAAAACCTATAACAAATTGGCAAGATGAGTTCAAAATATGAATAGCCCTATGTCTACTGAAGGAATTAAATTTGTTTTGGCATTAGACGTTCTAGGTGTGATTCTAGGCATCACCACTTCATTCATTTCTTCACTCATTCATTCAGCAGATAGTTACTAAATGCCTTTTTTGCCAGACACTGGGCTAGGTACTTAGAACACAGGTCGAACAGAACAGAATATGGCACATTCCCTAACCCATTTAAGTCTGTTTCCTCCTCTGTAAAATGACAATAATAATATCTTACCTCATTACAGTATCATGAGAATTACATAAGATAAGGCTCCCAATATTACTATGATGTGCCTGAAAATGCTCAATAAATATTAGCCTTTGTCATACTTGTTAATAGTCTGTATCCATGTTTCAAGCATGTGGTAAATCAAATTCGTTGATTCTCCTTGGTGTTTTTAGTTGTTTCAGTAGATTACTGCAAAATCTAATTGTGGTTAAGTTTTGTGATTACATTCTGGCTCTCTTCTGTGAACTAAAATAAAATCTTAAGGCCCCCCCCACACACACACCAGCTGACTAAATGGACCCCCTGTTGGCCAAGGGGATATCCTAAAATTAAATGGCCTGCCAGGAAGAGGGAGGTCAGAAACGCCTCATCATGCTCCCTCCCTTCTTGGAGACATCCTTTGCAAATCATTAACAGGCCTAAGGCTATGCAGAACAAACCTGTAGTTTCCCAATTTACACAACAAATATATGCCCCATGGCTTGTCTCTGATTTACAAACTTACTTAACATTCCAAGCCTTTAGACAAAAGCTTCATGTCTTTAAGCAATTACAAGTCAAAGAGTCTTTAAACCCACCCATCTGTCACCTGTAAGGCCCCCCACCTTGAGATGGCCCACCTTTTTGGGCTAAAACCAACGTATGCCTTCCACATATTGATTAATGCTTTACCTGTAACCTCTGTCTCCCTGAAATGTATAAAACCGAACTGTAACCCAGCCACGGCGAGTCCACTTGCTCAAGGCTTCTTGGGCAGGTGTCCAGGTCATGGTCCTCAAATTTGGCTCAGAATAAATCTCTTAAGAATTATTTTACAGAGTTTGGCTTCTTTTCCATTGACACTTCACAATGTGGTTGTAATAAATTGTGTGTGCCGCAAGATGACGCTTTCCTTTGGCACAGAAGAGAAAGTTTATGGTCTTTTCTATTCATTTATCGTTTTATTTGCTTACTGGAAGCTGATAACCTCTAAAAGCTTCTCTTGTGTTCCTTAACTGGAAGTTATCTTCCATATTATTTGCATTTATCTTCCACCTAATGTGCCCAAATTGATTATAAAGCAATTATTTATTTTTAAAATCCCCCTATGAGAATGTAAAAAAGGAAATGGATCCCATTTATAAACATGTTGGCACATTGTTTGCTTTTATGTGGATGTCTCCAGAGTATCTTTTCTCCTCCGATTTTACTTTTCTTGTTTTTGTCAAGCTCAGCCCGAACTTTTTGTCACATTTTCAACTCCAGAACTGCAAAAGTTAAACTTCTGAGTCATTATTGGATCGAGGAGTAAAATCATGGCTTTTGTTTCTTAGTCATTTTTTACTGAGTTGTAGCCAAACGTATCCATAGCTTGCCATTAAATCCCTCATTCATAAAGGTTCTTTTAGCATAACGTTCTTGTCAATACATTGCTTGGAAGGAGCTCAGGAAATTTCACCCCAAAATATGTCTCCATGACATAAAAAGTATTTTGAATTAAAGGCTTTTAGAGATTAACAGTCCCTGGGAAGATGCTTTCCCTCTATCTGCATATCTGATGAAAAGATCAAAGGGCACAATTGACTTCCCTCCCTCTCCCTGTTATCTCAATGTGTTGCAGCATGCAACCAGACCTAGCCCAAGTCTTGTAAAACAAAATCCCTGTCTCTCAGGTTAATTTACACATCAATCTGTTTCCCCCATCCATTCATCATCCCTAGCAACTGTTTATCCTAAACAGAATTACCTCTACTCCTCATTTTCCCTTTCAGAGGTGGGGGGGGCCCTCTAAAAGGCATATATAAAAATATCTGAACTTCCCTGGGATATGGGGTAATCATTCTGTGATTCTCCCCATGCACATGGTAAATAAACCTTTTTCTTGTGAGTCTGCCTTAATTGTGAGTTGATCTTTCAGCAAACTTTCCGGGGGAAAGGGCAAGTTTCCCCTCGCTCCTACACTTACAGCCTCTAAAATAAACTTTCTAAGTTGCCTTTGTTTCTTAATGCCTTGGCCTTGTCCATCCTTCATCGACACTTTATCATCTGTCTTTGCTTCCTGTACTATCTAAAGAGGATTAGTCTTACAAATATTCCTTTCTTGTTTTTAATCCTACCTCCAACATTGTGTCTTCAACACATACCTACCTGCTTCATGGAAACATTCTCTCAGTGGATACCCTCTGCCTTTCTCTTTCTTGTGTCCCCACCAACACTGCACAATGTCATCTGACTTATCAACTTCACCCAAATCTCCATTGTCTTGAATTAGAAACAGTATAGACAGATATCATAAGTCTCCTCCAGAAATTGTAATACACTTGAAAGTTTTTTTAGGGCTTTAGACTGAATCTTTTGAGGCTAATATCCCACCATATTGTCCCAAAGTCATGTGCTCTTCCTAAAATCATCCTCAGAGATAGAGAAATTGTTAGGCAGATAGGGATTCCAGGTCTCCTAGGGATGAAAGTGGGTGCTGTGGCCCCCATCTTGTTCCTGCCCCACCCTAATCTCCCAAGTGACTGCCATACCTGGGAAGGAGGGAATACACCATGAATCTGCCAATCAACCTAGTGCCCTAGCTGCGAAAGAATGCAGAGGACTCTCTAGCTCACAGGCCAAGCAGCATAGGGACCAGAGAATCCGGAAATTGACCTAGAACAACCTGCATGCATAGTAATGCAACTCCCAACTGTCCAATCAATGTGGTTCCATGGTGACGTCAGAGCCACTAGGGAGGTCCCTATCCAGGCATTATAAAACAACACACAGACCATAACCAGTCCCATTTTTTTTTTTTTTTTTTTTTGCTGCCCTTCCTTTTGCTCCCCCTTTGGTGTGACAATGGGTTCAGTCATCATCTGTGGTGCATGTATCATGCTCTGTAAACCTGTATCTTGCTCTTGCTCTATAGTCCTATCTTTCTCTCCTCAATAAACCTCATTTTCATGCTTGCCTGACTTTGGTGTGTCTGGTCATTCTTTGGCCATGAGTGCACTAAGAACCGACATTTCAGACTGAAACCTGACAAAATACAATTGATGAAGACTACCATCACGTGTCTACAGTTTACATGGTAACTTGCTCACATTCCTGTGGGCTAGAGGATTATTGTTTTTGTCTTAGGGCAATGCACAATGTTCTTTCATTAGCTTAGATGGTAAAGGTCATGTTTCGCTACAAATCTGAAAATAAACCCTCTCCTGTCAGTTACCATGGGTGTGATTTTTAACCAGAGCTAAGTAATCGATTTCTGAAGACACCCTGGCCTTTGCATACTTGCCCGTCTCACTTAGTGTAATTTTCTGTTGCTCTTCAAGTACATTATTAGCCACAATGTGATAAGTATATAAATCAACTCCCTGCCCTCTAGGACTTCGCACATTTAAATTTAGACTAAATTACTTTTGTTACACTGAAAAGATTTGAAAATGCTCCACTGGAATCACATTCAAGCCACTTCAGAAGCTTGCCACAATGTCCTGCATTGCCCAGGGAAATTATTTTCCCAATTACGTTCTGTTTTGTAAGGAGCATTCTCTCCAGGACCTCCATCATCCAGGGTTTGAAGTCCCCCAGCTCCCTTCCTTAAAGGGGATTTAGAAGCACTGGCAGATTTTCAGTCACTCGCTTCCAAGAGACAGTGGCAAGAGGGGTATTGTTGTAAATGAACTGCACTGGGGGTTCTGTTGCCCACACGTGCCAGAAAGGCAAACACCAAAACACTGGGTTGTTGCAGTGAGAAACGGTTATTGTCAGGGAGACAAAACAAGCAGGCAGAAGTCAGACTCTAACCTGTCACCCTGAGCTGGGGCTGGCTTTATAGTAAGAGGGTAACAAGTTGTGATCTGATTGGATCTTGCAATGGGATGATGTCAGGAAAACATGCTCTGACTGGTTCCTGCCCAGGGGTGATGCCTAGGCTTGATCTGATTGGATTCTGGGTCCTGCCATGTTTGTCCGCTTCCTAATTCAGTCCCTGCCTCTCGCTCGGAGCACTTCTGCCTGTGGTTGCACCCTGGTTCATCTGGGCATGCTCAGGAGTGACCTTCAACCTGGGGATTCATGACGACTGAAAGACAACTCACGACTTTGTTACATAAAAATTGAACCAGGTTGATCTGATCCGGTTACATTGTGCTTTAGGCAAACTCCCCCTAACACTTTATGAGCAGGACATCGCATCACCCTTAGACTTAATGAGACGTGCATTCCTCCCCAACTGACGATTCCTCTTAAATGTATTCTACGGTATTTTTAAAAGCAGATTCAAGTGACTTTAGAAAATTCTATAATAGTCTTTAAAATAATTGACAGCAGCCAGAGTACCATTAAATGGTACTGGGAATCACTTTGTATTTACTTTCTAATCTTCAGCTGGAAAAGAGTAGCGTCAAATAGAGGACTTAAGGAAGGGGTTCTATTTGTGAAATTAGCCTAAAAGAGAAAATAAAAAGAGCTGATAGTATATATGCCAATTGAATCTCTAATGCCCTACTCTGATCCTTGTACAGTCATGCCTTGCTTAACAATGAGGATACGTTCTGAAAAGTGCATCCTTAGGTGATTTTGCCTTTGTGGGAACATCACAGACGGTGCTTGCACAAACCTAGATGGGATAGCCTACTACACACCTAGGCTGTATGGTCTAGTCTATTGCTCCTAGGCTACAAACCTGTACAGCAAGTTACCGTACTGAAAACTGCAGGCAGTTTTAACACAATGGTAGTATTTGTGTATCTAAACATATCTGAACATAACAAAGGTACAGTAAAAATATGGTATAAAAGATTAAAAAATGGTACACCTGTATGGGGCACTTACCATGAATGGAGCTTGCAGGACTGAAAGTTACTCTAGGTGAGTCAATCAGTGAGTGGTGAATGAATGTGATGCCCTACGACATTACTGTACACTACTGTAGACTTTATACACCCTGTACATGTAGGCTATGCTACATTTATTAAATTTCTTTCTTTAATAAGCTTAGCTTGCTTACTGTAACTTTTTTACTTTATAAACTTTTGAATTTTTTAACTTGTTGACTCTTATTAATAACATTTAGCTTAAAACATAAACATTGTACAACTGTAAAAAAATTTCTTTCTATCCTTTTTCTACACGTTTTCTGTATTTATTATTTATTTATTTATTTATTTATTTTACTTTTTAAACTTGTTAAAACTAAGACACAAGCACACACATCAGCCTAGGCCTACAGAGGGTGAGGATCATCAAGATGTCGCTGATAGAGTTGCCAGACACAGGTTCAGCTGCCCACCACCAAAGAACCAAACACGAGGCGAGGCTGATGAAGGAAAGGCGGTTTACTCAAGTGCTGGCAGCCTGAAGAGCTGGGGGCCACTGTTGCAATGACCATCTCATCTTTCTCTGCTTACTCAGCCACTTATAAAGGCAAGAGGTGAAGGAGTACTTAGCAGAAAGCAAGCTTCGTGCAAGTCATCACGACTTGCTTGATGGTTATCAGCAAACAGTAGGTCATCTTGTGAATCTTGTCATGAGCTGTCTGCAGTTGGCCTGTTCCAGACTCTCGATTTGTTTTGTTTTTTAATCCTGTGTCTGGCAGCTGTGTAAGGAAGCAGTAGGTTAATTCTAAAGTTTTCAGAACAAGCCAAAAACATACTGAAGGCAGAATGGCTTCCCTTTAGCTAGCCTAGTGATATAGTTCGAATGGCCCTTGGGGTGCACTTACAATAGGAATTGTTAAGCTCCATGAAAATTTTATGGGACCACCATCATATATACATTCCATTGCTGACCAAAACATTGTTATGCAGTGCACGACTGTATTTCTAGGCAGCCTCTTCCAGCTTCACGCAGCTGCTACCTGAGAGTTCCTTGTCTGGCTTGTGCCACCTCTCGCTTCCTGCCCTGGGCTTCTCTTAGGCTGCAGCATGAGATGCCTGAGGTTACCCATCTGGAGTAAACACACTTGCCACTTGCAAATGCAATCAGAGGAGTTATGCCCCCATGAGGCCACCCTTGATGCCCGGGGGACCAGAGCCAATGAATAAATGCTGCCCCTATCTTTCCCTGGGAGGACAATTTTGAGGTACTCCTCAGAAAATATGGAAGATATTGGTTAAAGGGCACAAACTTTTAGTTATAAGATGAATAAATTCTGGTTATCTAAGGTACAGCATGACAACTGTTAAAAGAAAAACTTTAGACAAATTAAATTTAATGGAGTTTAATTGAACAAAAGTACAATTAAAGAATTGGGCAGCCCTCAGACCCAAATAGGTTCAGAGAACTCCATTCCCCAACCTGAGCAGGCATTATTTCTGGACAGAAAGTGGAAGTGAGGTACAGAGACAGCTTGAGTGTTTCCAACCTAGTGTCTACCTAGCCTTTGCAAGAAAATGAGATTTATTAAGGAGACAAAGATAGGATTATAGGGCAAGAGCAAGATACAGGTTTACAGAGCATGATACATGCACCACAGATGATGACTGGACCCATTGTGGCAGCAGGAAAAGAGCAAGGAAGGGTGCAAAAGGGGCCTGGTTATGGTCTGCATCTTGTTTTACAGAGCCCAGATTGGGACCTCCCTAGTGGCTCAGACATCACCGTGGAACCGCTTTGATTGGACAGTTGGGAGTTGCATAATCTGAGTCTTACTGTGCATGTAGGATGCTCTAGGTCAATTTCCGGACTCTATGGTACCTATAGAGCTGCTTGGCCTGTGGGCTAGAGAGTCCTCTGCATTCTTTCACAGCTGGCGCACTAAGTTATGATTGGCAGATTCATGACTCCTCCCCTAGTCATGACAGTTGCTGGGGAGATTAAGGTAGGGCAGGAACAAGATGGGGGTAACAGCACCCACTTTCATCCCTAGGAGACCCAGAATCCCTCACTATCTACCTAACAAAACCATCATTTTGTACCCTTAAACATATACAATTTTTTTGAGTCAGTTATACCTCAATAAAATTGAGGGGAAAAAAGAAAAGAAAATGCCATGGAATGGAGGGCCCATCTATTGGTGTGTTGGCTACCTTGGCAACATGCTTTGCATTGTCACTGCCTCCTTTCCTGTTTCTCTCCCCTTAGTCCCTCATTCCCATCCCTGGTTATTACATCCCCTACTGATATGCAAACTATCTTCCCAGACTTCTTTGCCTCAGTCTCTGCTTTCAGGGGAACCCAGGCTAAGATACCAATTATTTAACCAGTTCAATAATTGCTCAGTTAGACAAACTGCATAGCTTGGGCCTCTCTTACTACCAATTCTCTCCTTTGGAGGGAAAGAGGAAGAGGCCCTAACAGGTATCCAGGCACAGAAGAATTCCCAGGGCCACCCAACTACACAGATATGTTAGCAAAACAAAAGATTCACAAACTAATCATACTCTAATGAAGGAAAGTAAATCGGTAATTATGATAAAATCTCTGGTGGGGGTGGGAGAAAGGAGGAGGGAAACGACTTTAGCAAATGCATATTTAATGACTTAGCAAGATAAGGTAATTAGGCACAGTCTACTGAACTGTGGCTGGGGGTGGGGTGGTGGGAAGACTGTCACAACTGTAAGATCAAAGCTCATTTATAAAGTAATTAAATCCCAAGTACTGTTGTTGCCCAAAGCAATTTAATTTTTTTTAAAAAAAATAATTTAATCTTTGACTGAAACTTTGAAAAGCTGGTAATACCTAAACCTTAAGGCAAGTTTAGGAAATGTGGCTGGATTTGGGAGTTGACACCAGCAGTGAGAACTGTGTTTACATCCTTAGAACTTTTCTGCCCTGGCAAATGATGTCAGCGAGGAAGAGAGAGGGAACCCATGGCAGGCTCTGCGCTAGGAGCTTTAAATAGATGCCTTCCTCATTTAACCCCATGATGACCTTTAGATGTAGGTATCCCTATCCCCATTTCACAAACAAAAGATGACGGGCAGTTGTATTATTTGAACTCAGATATGTTTTGCTTTGAGACTTGGGTTCAGACACTGACAACAGTTCAACTTTAATTATTTCTTGCTGAAAACGAAGCATATAAAGGAAGCTCTGATGTTTTCTAGATTCCTTACACAAATGGCACAGGTTGTATATAAATTTGGTAAAATCTCTTTAAACCCACAGACCGAGGAATGATGATGATATCAAGTTTTCCGACAGGAAGAAAATAAATGCACAGCTCAGGGTTATTTAAGCATCCTCCTCCCATTGCCAATTGTAGATTTCACGGGAAATTCGAGCGGCCGTTCTAGTTCACTTGCCAGAGCCCTTGGACTTTGTTTTATTTGAATGTGTGTGTTAATTCTAGAGAAATGAATCAAACAGAGGAAATGGAAATGAAATTTCTGGATCTACAAAATTTGTGGATCTGAAAGCGCAAATGCCTCAGTTCTTTCTCTCTCCCAGGCCTTGTTAGCTGTCCCGTGCCCTTGTCACAGAAGCGGCGTAACCTAGAGCCTCCAGGTTTCACTAAAATAGCTAAGTGACAATGTGAGAAAACTCCTACAATAATAGATGTTGATATTATGACATTATTATTTTTTTAAATTATAAATCATGGTCAGTCATGTATCAACCAATACCCATGAGAAAATTATTGATTGAAAAATTATTTAAGTGGCATCTATATGTTGGTTGCTATGGGTATATAGACAAGAGACTAATATTAATAACAATAAAAAAGAATAATAACTAACATTTATACAGTACATACCTGTATGCCAGGTATTATTCTAAAAATAAATATATATATTATATATACTGGCATATATATGTTATTGTGTGTGTGTGTGTGTATATATACATATATATATATATATATACACACTTATTTAAATCCCACAATAACCCTATTATCTTCATTTTAGAGACAAGGAAACTGAGGTAAAGGGAGGTTAAGTAACTCACTAAAGAGTAAGACATTCGCAGAGAGTTCACTCTGATGAGGAACAGACACAAAAAACCACACAATAATATGATAATGCTAGTATAGAGCATGGAAGAAGTGTGGTGTACACCTTTTAGAAGAGTTAGGATGGCTTCATCAGGCAGGTGACATCTGAATAGGTCTTGAAAAATGGAAAGTGGCTTTCAAAATAGGACAAGGAGGGCATAACAGAAAGAGATCATCTGACCTCTAGCAGCTGTGTTCATAATTGCCCCATACTGCAAGCAACCAAGATGTCCTTCAGTAGGTGAATGAATAAACAAACTGTGGTACATCCAGACAATGCAATCTTAGTAATAAAAATAAATGAGCTATCAAGCTATGAAAAGACATGGAGGAAGCTTAAATGCGTATCACTAAGTGAAAGAAGCCAGTCTGAAAAGGCTACATACTGTATAATTCCAACTAGATGACATTCTGGAAGGAACAAAACTGTAGATAGAGACAGTAAAAAAGATTAGTGGTTGTCAGGGATTGGGAGGCGCAGGAGGAAGAGATGAACAGGCAGAGGACAAGGATTTTTAGGGCAGTGAAACTGCTCTGTATGATACCGTTGATATAATGGTGGCTACATGACAGGATGCATTTGTCAAAATCCATGGAAAGTACAACACAAAGAGTGAACCTTAATATAAACTATGGACTTTGGTTAATAAAAATATATCAATATTGATTCATTAATTGTAATAATGAATATATGAATAATATACCATACTAATGCAAAATGTTAATAGTAAGGGAAACTGTGGGGAGGAGGAGTATATGGAATCTCTGTAATTTCTGCTCAGTTTTTCTGTAAACCTAACACTGCTCTAAAAAAACTCTTATTAAAGAGAGAGGGAGGGATAGAGGACAGCTTTCAAAACAGTACAGACAGAGCATTATAGGAAAAAGGCATCAAACCTTCAGAGTCTTTTCAAAAACCTAAACTAACCTTGGAGTAAATGGATGAAACATTAAGTCATGAGTAGATTTCAACTTAGTATAAATGAAATTATTAATTTTCTTCCCTGTCATTAGTTGGCTTCGGATATGGAGAAAAATGAAGATTCATTTGGCTGTGAGTGAAACCTAACTCAGACTCCTTCGATCAAAAGTAAATGTATTAGCTTTTGTAATCTGGAAGTCCAAGGGTGGCACTTCCGGCACAGGTGAATCCAGGAGTACAAATGAAGTTGCTCTAATGCTTCTTTCTTCTCCCTACTTCCTCCCTCCCCCAACCCCTTCTTTGTCTCCCTCACTCCGTCTTTCTCTGTTGTCTGATTTGATGCAATTCTGTCAGGTTCTCCCTACACAACTGTTGTGATCTCAGCAGGTCCAAGCTTATATGATTTTGAGGTCTGTTCTCGTAGGATAAAATATCTTCTCTGTTTGTGGACCTCTATCAGTCACAGAAAAGTGACACTGTCCCTTCAGGAGGGAGATGACCACTCCAAATCAATCTGTGTCCAGGAAAATGGGACAATTTCTTTTATAGCTTGGGCTGCATGCCCAACCCTATGGTGGGGAGGTAGTGTTGTGGTGCAGAGTACGAGAAAAGACCACCAAAACTGAGCCAAATTATGAGAATTATGAGTCTTTAATAGCTGGGCCCAGAGACCACCCTCTGCACCTATGGAGGCAGTTACAGAGAGCAGCCCCGAGCCAAAAGAAGCAGGCTCTTTTAAAGGCAAAAGCCACATCTGGGAAAGTTACCTGGTTGAGCAAGCAGGGCCACAGAAGCTAAAGGCAGCATTAA
>CAUYRT010093025.1:0-12895 GCA_963574885.1 Lepilemur ruficaudatus | reverse complement strand
ACCTTGACCTTTTCCACCCTCCTATTTTAGAGAGCAAGGGCTCTGCCCCCAAGCCAGGCCCAAGCACCCTCTCCCTTGAGCTGTAACCCAGCCCTGGCCCTCAGCAGACCTCATCTAATAGATTCTCCGCTCACATGGGTGTCCTTTCTGCAAACACACTCAGGTCTAGTCAAGCCCAACCTTCCCTCTGCCTTGCCAGTTAGCAGCCTTCTCTCACCTTCCTTCCAGCCCAAAGGTTGCTGACACTACACTCATTCTTTCCCCCTCGCCTTCCTCATGCCTGCTACAGACCTGCCGAGGACACCAGCCAGCTACTGCTCATCAAAGGTGACAGCGCCCAGCCCTCCCTGACTCTACCGTGGAAGCGCCTCTATCTGAGCCATTTCCACCCCCCTTGAAAGTCTTCGCTTCATTAATTTGCTCTGACCCTGCATCATCCTATTTTTCTTCTAACCCAACCAACAGTCTTACAACTAGAGGAGAATTTAAATGTCTTGAAACGAAACTCCCACCCAGAGCAGGAACCCCCTTCACAGCGTTCCCACCTGCAGCCGACCGGCCTCTCCTAGAATTCTGCCTGTGATAGCAAAGAGTCCCTTGCCTTGGTCCATTTAATAGTTATTATAATTTATTGACTCATTCTCAGGGGTTCTCTTTTTGTATTCCCATTATTTAGGGAGTTTTTAATTACAAAAGCAATTTATGTGCATTCTAATTAAAGATGAATAAGTAAAAATCTAATATTTATCCTCTACCCCGCTCCCTTTTCAACACCTTTGCCCATGCCCGTAAAAATATACAGATGTGTACAGATAGTGTTGTTGCTGTTATTTGTCTTTACCCTCGAAATTATGATATATACATTACTTTTGCTTTTCTCATTTAGCAGTACTTTGCAAGAGTATTCCAGGTCAAAATTTATAAGAAGATATAAAACTAACTCATATAATAGCTGTACAATATGCCATAATATGCATAAATGTACTACTATTTATTCATAATTCTCACATTAATGGATATTCAAATTGTTTCCAGATTTCTTTTGCTGATGTTTTGTACTGTTTGCTACAATAAACATCATTATAAATAATTCCTTATGTATTGATATGTTTAAGTGTAGAATGGGGCCCACATTAGGGGTCAAAGGACACATGTAATATTCATTTTTAAAGATATTGTTAGGTAACCTTCCAAAAATGTTATTAATTCATCTTCCCACCAGCAGTGGATGAGACCACCTGTTGGCCTGCCTCCTCCCTAGGAGTAGATATTTCTGCTGTCTGCAGTGTTTGCCAATCTAGATAATGAAAAGTAGGATCTTGCTGTTGCTTTAATTTTTATTTCCCTGGCTAGTCAGGGTGAGCATCCTTCACGTGCTTATTGGCCATTAGATGTTCTCTTCCATGAATTGTCTGTGTATAACCTTTGCCTGTTTTTAAAAATTAATTTGATTTACTTTCTCTTGTCAGTTTTTTTTGTTTTTGTTTTTGTTTTCTGAGACAGAGTCTCACTCTGTTGCCCGGGCTAGAGTGCCATGGCGTCAGCCTAGCTCACAGCAACCTCTAACTCCTGGGCTCAGGCGATCCTCCTGCCTCAGCCTCCCAAGTAGCTGGGACTACAGGCATGCACTACCATGCCCGGCTAATTTTTTCTATATACTTTTAGTTGGCCAATTAATTTCTTTCTGTTTTTAGTAGAGACGGGATCTTGCTCCTGCTCAGGCTAGTTTCGAACTCCTGACCTTGAGCGATCTGCCCGCCTCGGCCCCCCGGAGTGCTAGGATTACAGGCGTGAGCCACCACGCCCGGCATCTTGTCAGTTTTTGAAATCACTTTGTACACAGGCACATTCACCTATGTCCGCATAACCTTATTCATATGTGCTGCAAATATCTTTCTAGACCAGCCTTTGTTTTGTTTCATTTGAAGTTCTTGGCTATTTATAATTACCTTGACATGTACAAATTTTAAATGTTTATGCATTCAAATATATTTATATTTTCCTCTTAGGCTTCTGACTTGCTTACAAAGTTTCTTGTAACTCCCAAAGTTGTACAACTACTCTACTAATTTTCTTCCCTTTTTTCATTGTAGTCTCTAATGCACTTGGAAGCTATTTTTGTCTATGGTGTGAGGTAGGAGAGTTCATGATGATATCGCTTGTTTGGCTTCATCCCTGCCTCCCTGCAATCTCATCCCTGGGTCTTGGCTCTGTCTTCTACACTGCACAGCTCAAGTTCAAGGCTTGTGGGGCCCTGATGTTGGGCCCAGATTTCCCAGCCTTCCTGCACACACACTAAATCTCTAGCCTTTGACTGGGTTCCAGAGAAACCCATTTGGGAAGATTTATGACATTTTATTTTAATTGCGGTGGGATTTGTTTTTCTATCTCCTCCTCTACATTGTAAGTTCTGTAATGCTGTGATTTCCCACTGCGGCTTAGCAGACCCAAATAGCAAATACTTGTCGGGTTGAATTCCCATCACCACGCCTCGAACGTCAGCACCCTTTGCCCCCTGAGATCGCAATAGCCTCGGCTATGCGTCTGGGATCAGAGCACATCTGAAAGTGTTTTGTCCCATTTATCTGGGGATGGACACATGGGAAAGTGCCAGTCAATTAAGTCCTTTTGGGTTTCCTTGGACCGCTTGCCAAAAGCATAACTGCATATTAATTTGCAACTCAAGTGGGTTTTCACAACTGCTGTTGGGGGTAAGGTCGAGCCCATGGGTCACCTGTACCTGAGGGAGGAGGAGATGAGGTGAATCATGAGCTTCTCCAAAAAAGGCCACAGTGTGGCCTCAGCCCTTATTTCTTTTTTCTTTTCTTTTCTTTTTTTATTTTTTTTTTTTTGAGACAGAGTCTCGCTCTGTTGCCCAGGCTAGAGTGAGTGTTGTGGCGTCAGCCTAGCTCACAGCAACCTCAAACTCCTGGGCTCAAGTGATCCTTCTGCCTCAGCCTCCCGAGTAGCTGGGACTACAGGCATGCACCACCATGCCCGGCTAATTTTTTCTATATATTTTAGCTGTCCAATTAATTTCTTTCTATTTTTTTTTTTTAGTAGAGACGGGGGTCTCGCTCTTGCTCAGGCTGGTTTTGAACTCCTGACCTTGAGCGATCCGCCTGCCTCGGCCTCCCAGAGTGCTAGGATTACAGGCGTGAGCCACAGCGCCCAGCCTCAGGCTGGTTTTGAACTCCTGACCTTGAGCTATCCTCCTGCCTTGGCCTCCCAGAGTGCTAGGATTACAGGCGTGAGCCACTGCAATGGCCTGTACTGTGTAACTCTTAAGTGAGGATCTTTGCTTTTGTAATTAGAAAAAAGCAACAGAGCCAAGTGTGGTGCCTGTCGTCCCAGCTCCTCCAGAGGCTAAGGCAGGAGGAGTACTGGAGCCCAGGAGTTTGAGGCTGTAGTGCACAATGACAGTGCCTGTGAATAGCCACTGCACTCTGCATGGGACCCCCCCCAAAAAGCACCAGAATAAATAAGTGGGTTTTGTTAACATTAGGATGTTTGCCGTGCTTCTGACTCCCTTGAATCTGCCTCCGGCTTTCACACAGGCTTCCTTCTCTAGGGTGCTTCTGGCAGCTGATTTTAACTCTCAGAAGTGATCAATCACCCTCACTAGCGTGGCCACCAGTGAAAACCAAGAATTCGCCCTAGACTTCCCAATCGAAACTCCTCAGTCTCATCAAAGCAGGGGCTGAAGCGGTCCCCACTTTGAAATTTCCCCTTCCCCTCATCAAAGTGGACTGTGACAGCCACACGGGATGGGAGAACCCCCCATCCCATGCCAGTAAGCCAATTCTGGGCAAAACATCCTTTCCTGGTGGCAGGGGAAGGGGCCTGGGGAACTGCAGTTGCAGTTTCCTTTTTAAGGCAGCTGTTTGGGTGAGGTGAGCCCGCTCAGACTTTGCAGCAAATAATTCCAGCATGCTGTTGCTGCCCAGCACAGCCTTCTCCAACACGCAACAGCAGACAGTTACTTACTATGCACCCACTGGGGGGGCGGGGGAGCTGGGCCAAGGGGGCAGAGAATCTCTCTGCACCTTCCTATGGATCTATCATTATCTCAAAATAAAAAAGTTATGCAAAGGAAAAACAAAGAAACAAACAAACAAAGCAGGTGGCTGGGTGCAGCTTGCCAAACCCTGATATAGGTCATTATTTTGGATTCTAGCCTCAAAACAGGATAGTCACATAAGTATCTTTTTTGTGTTACAGAAGCCTGTGTATTAGGCATCCGGATGGGTTTCCACTGTGCATTTCTCGCCCTGTTCTTAGCAGCTCCTTATCACACCGCAAGAGGGGCCGAAAGGCTTTGCTGCTAAGTGGCTGAGGATGCAGCACCCCGCTCCGCCCCTGCCACAGAAATGAAGAATCCAAACTTTCGAAAATGCAAGACAAGAAAAGGGGGCCGGGCGCGGTGGCTCACGCCTGTCTGTAATCCTAGCACTCTGGGAGGCTGAGGCCGAGGTGCGCGGATCGTTTGAGTGGCGGATCGTTTGAGTTCAGGAGTTCGAAACCAGCCTGAGCAAGAGAGAGACCCTGTCTCTACCAAAAATAGAAAGAAATTAATTGGCTGACTAAAATATATATAGAAAAAGTTAGCCAGGCATGGTGACGCATGCCTGTAGTCCCAGCTCCTCGGGAGGCTGAGGCAGAAGGATCGTTTGAGCCCAGGAGTTTGAGGTTGCTGTGAGCTAGGCTGACGCCACGGCACTCTAACCTGGGCAACAAAGTGAGACTCTGTCTCAAAACAAAAAAGAAAAAGGAACAACTCCCCTGGTATTCCTTAATTGGTATTTTTTCAGGTGCCTTTGTTTCCCAAATGTGTTTTGTATGGGAAAAAAAAAACCAACAGCTGCTTTTGGAGACTGAAGCAGCTGGGATGTTAGGTATCTAAATAGCAGCTGTGGCTAGGCACTCTGGGAGACCGAGGTGGGAAATCACTAAAGCTCGGGAGTTCAAGACTAGACTGAGCAAAAGCCAGACCCCATCGCTACTAAAAATAGAAAAATAAGCTGGGCATGATGGTATGGCCTGTAGTCTCAGCTACTCGGAAGGCTGAGGCAGGAGGATCCCTTGAGCCCAGGAGTTTGAGGTTGCAGTGAGCTATGATGATACGACCGCACTCTAGCCAGGGTTACAGAGCGAGACTCTGTAACAAAAAAATAAAAATAAATAAAAATAAATAAATAAGTAAATAGCAACTGAGTTAAATAACAAGAGTGTTAGGCCTATGTCCTAACACTTGTGTTACGGTCCACTTGTGTCCCATTTGAATGATGTTGAAGTCCTAAGCCCAGTGCCTGTGCATGTGACTATTCTTGGAAACAGGGTCTTTGTGGATGATGGAGGTAAGATTCGTCATTAGGGTGAGCCCTCATCCAACATGACTGGTGTCCTCATACAAAGGGGTAGTTTGGACTCAGAGGTAGACACAGGAAGAAATCCATGTGAGGATGAAGGCAGAGACTGGAGTGATGCTTCTAGAAACTAAGAACACCCAAGATTGCCGGCAAAACACCCGAAGCTAGGGGAGAGGCATGGAACCAATTCTCCCTCACAAGCCTCAGAAGGACCCAACCCAGCTGACACTTTGATTTTGGACCTTTAACCTCCAGAACTGTGAAACAATACATTTCTATTATTAGTATATTAAGCCACCCAGTTGTGGCATTTTGTTATAGCTGCACCAGCAAACAAAGCCTGATCCAAACTGGAAATCTGTAGCAGATTCCTGTCCTTTATAAGATGGCACCATCATTATCTATCCCATCTGTCTCCCGAGATAGCTGTGAAAAATAAACACATTTATGAAGCACCTATCATTTGAGGCACTGGGATAATGAATACGAAAGTATCTAGTAACTGTAAAATTGCAGAGCATAAGATATTACAATTTTTTTTTTGCCTCAACTGAGCCATAGCAGAGAACTTAACGGAGGATATAGACAGATTCAGAGTTAAGGGCAAGTTCTAGCAAATATTCTGTCTCCCAGTCTGGAGTGCAGTGGCACGATCACAGCTCACTGCAACCTTGAACTCCTGGGCTCCAGTGATCGTCCTACCTCAGCTTTCCAAGTAGGTGGGACTACAATGTGCACTGCCATAGCTGGCTAATTTTTAAAATTTTTTGTAGAGAAAGGGTCTTGCGAAGTTGCTCAGGCTGGTCTCAAACTCCTGGCCTCAAGCTACCCTCCTGCCTTGGCCTGCAAAACTGCTGGGATTACAGGTGTGAGCCACTGTGGCTGACCTCAATATTCTTTATAGGACAAGAATTTTCATAGTACTCCCTGTAACAATACTACTACCCAGGAGCTATTGAGCATATATACTCTGTGCTAAATGCTTTATGTTGACTGTATGCATGATCTCATGTATTTAATGCTACAGGCAGCTACCCACTGAGGTAGGTACTGCTATTATTCCTTCTTTACAGACAAAGGAAATTAAGATTAAGTAGCCCGTCCATGGCTACTTAGTGGTTGAGGCATGATTTGAACCCTTGCCCCTGAGGCCACCCTACAACCGCTGCAGCACAGCACTTGACTGCCAGGGGAGTGGAGCCACACCCTCCTTCCCCGGTCGCTCACACCCTCCTTCCCCGCCTGCTGCATTTCCAACAGTCTTGCTTCTCCAGCTGCTAAACAGTTATAGAGGAGAAGAAACATGCAACAATAGCTAATAGACTAAAAATAGAATTTTAAAAATAATCTGTACACATTGTTATTAGTTCCTGTAACTCATCAGGTCCCTGTAACTCATCAGGTCCCTGCGACTGCACAAGAGGGTGATGAACAAACCCTGCTTCCTAGAAAGAGAGGCATTTCCTAATCAAGGGCCCTCAAGTCTGTAGTCTCGTATGGGGAGTGATTCACACCAAGGTCATGGATTTGCAGCTCCAGGGTAGAGAGCACTTGAGCACCTCCGGACTCTGGCAGAGATGGGAAGGGATGAGGTCATTCTAGATCTGAGGTCATTCTAGATCACTTCTGGAGGCAGAGCAGAGAGACCACCAGTCTTAGTGCTTCACTGAGGGAAGACCAAGACCCGCCATGGAGTCTGATCAAAAACTCCTGGTAGTTCTGCTGACTTCAGGGGACAGCTGGGACCAAGGCAGAGTTAGGAGAGAGGATAAGGGCTGTCTCAAGCAATTTCCATACACTTTTTTTCTGTCTCAGAAGGATTGACTTTGAGTTTCTATGAGGAAATGCATGACTTTTTTCCCTATTTCTCATCAATACTTGATTGCTCTGTGTTTTAGAGTGCCCGGGCAGGAGGCCTCTCAGCCATGCTGGTCACTGGCCTTCAACACGGTGCCAAGGGAACAATGTCCAAGCTAAGGGAAGACGGTCAGGCAAGGCCTTTGCCCTCACCCTGTAGGGCTGTGCAGGGGCTTTAAGGACAAGGACCTCCCACCCCCAACTCTCCAGCACTTTCCAGCACTGCCTGTTTTACCTGGCCAGGCGTGGGACTGAGTAGTCCCGCCCCAACCTCACTTTGCGCCTGTGTAGCAACTTCGGCTTAATGTAGGGGAAGCTCCAAGGGCGCTGGCGACAAATGAACCCCCTGGTTGTGCCACTCACAGCTTTGTGGCTTTACACAAATTGCCTAATTTCTCTGAGTATCTGACTTTTCCTGTCTAAAAAGAGGATTTTTGTATCTATCTTGCAGAGCAGTTGCATTGACTAGAGATACTAAGCGTTACTACAACACTTTGCTGGAGACCAGGAGGCGGTAACAATTATTACCCAATAACTGGAGAGCCTGGGTAGCTCTGTTTCACTATTCTCTCCAACACCTCAGAGTTTTCCCACTGCACTCACATTGCATCTGTCTATCCAATAAAGACTGAATACCTTCTCTGTCCCAGGCACAGCCCTGGGCACTGGGGCTCTAAGGACTTGGGCACGGATCCCTCCTGCAGGGATTTGAAGTCTCTAACAGAACAGATAAGGCTCGTGCCACAGGGCTATAAATCAAGGGAGAAAGAAATGAGTCTCTGTTTTCAAAAGATAAAGTTGGTTGGTAAACAGGTTTGTAGGTCTGACTCACAGCAGAGCCAAGCTCTCAAAGAGCCAGTAATTAGTGAAACAGACAGAAGACCTGGCCCCAGTTATCTCTGGAGTGACCACAGACATCTGGGATAAGTAGTAAAGAAGAAACTAGGAGTTCTGTGGTCCCTGGGGGCACATTCGGCCTCAGCTGCCCCCTGTGTAATTAGCCTCCGGACCAGGCCTCCCTGGCTATAACCCCAGCAGTTATTTGAGGTTCTGTTTATGTTTCCCCAGCTGGTGGGCACAGACTTGCATTTGGCCAAAAGCAACCATCATTCCCAAATATATCGGTGAAAGCCTCATGCTTTCGTGGAGAAAGGAAGCACCACCCAGCTGAGCAGCCCCTTTCTAGTACCAAAAGAAAAGGGACCGAAACTTGGCATTTCAGGGCAGTGAACATACCGTGTATGCTATAATGATGGATGCATGCCATGGTACATTTGTCCAAACCTATAGAATGTGCGACACCAAGAGTGAGCCCTAGTGCAGACTACGGACTCTGGGTGACAGTGGTGTGTCCATGTAAGTTCAGCAATCACAACAAACATGTCACTGTGGTGCCTATGGGGGAGGCTGTGCATGTGTCGGGGCAGAGGGTATATGGGAAATCTCTGTACCTTCCTCTCAATTCTGCTGTGAACCTAAAACTGTTCTAAAAAATACTCTTAAAAAAAGTTTCAGACCTCCTCGAGGGGGAGACATCCAGATCCGACTTCTGTCCACAATCGCTGAATACATGCCCACTGTGCAAAGTCCAAACCAGCTGGAAGCGGATTTACACAAAGCCTGAGTGTTTCTGCATATTCCAGAGACTCCCCGCTGCACTTGCAGACATCCTTAACACAAGCATTTCCATAACAATGAACCACGGCTGTGGGACTGTTGTTGTCTTGCCGTGTATTCACCTTCAGTTGCTTGGGAAGAGTTTCTCCGTAAGGGTAAACACTTTGTTTATCCACTGGTTAACAAACCCTCTGGTAAACAAAGTTTGCAGCACAGATTGGATTATTGTTTTACTCCCTGCTTTTCCAAAGCAGCTAAGAAAAAGTGCACTTTATCTAGCAATGACTAAATTGACTTTATGACACAAATCTGAACAAAGTCCAAGGCAAGAGTTAAAAATAAATATGTCGGTAGGTAAAAAAAAAAATTCCAAACTAAAGTCTTGATTTCTCAGAAGGCGTTGGGAAAACACTCAATTTTAAAACAGTGCCAGTAAGATAAGGCAGATAAGAAGCCTAATCATGTGTTGTTTATAAAGTGATTATGTGGCTACATAGTTGCCTCTATGAATAAGAGGAGCTTGAGAAGCTATTAAGTAAGCATAGTTATTATGAACTAATACTGTTGTTGGAAATGGAAATTTAGAGTCTGTATTCAGGCTACAATACAGAATCAAGCATCACTGAATTTCTGAAGTAATAGAAGATAGCCTGAGATGGTTAATTACACAAAATCTCACGGACTGAAAGCAAAAAGCAACCACCATGCCCAAATACAAGGCATGGGATAGTGTGATGCTGCTTTCTGTATAAGACAAGCTTACACTGGGAGATAGTCCAAGATAAACATGCATTAACTCTCTTGATTTTACATTGCCAGTCCATAAAAGAGTCTTTATTGTCAGCAAGAATGACCTCCTCCCCTACCTCTCCTGGAGCGTCCAGGTTTGCATCCCAGCAGCCCCCTACCTTGTCATGCCAGCTAGCGGGCAGAGCAGGGTCAGGCACGTGCAATCCAGCGTGGCTGGTGTTTCCCCACATGCACAGGTTTTTGTCTCCCAGAGTTCAAGACCCTATCCTCAGGGTGGCTTAGCACTCACACTGTGATGATGCTTTTCTGTCACAGCTATGGCATAAAGGAATCAAGATACCTATGTTGCTTTAGGTAGAATCAGAGACTTTTGAAGTGTTTCTAGTTATACCATTGTGACGTCATTCGCCAGGCCTACCTGCTTTCCTGCTACACACCTCTGTCTGCTTCTGCTTTTCTCTCCCAGTCATGCACTGTCTTTCTTCCTCTTGACTTACCCTCAACATTAGATATAGTTAGTCCAAGTATAGTCCAGCATCACAGAAAAAATGGCAGGTGAAACGGAGACAGTAGGGGAAGATGTGTATGCACTCACCTGTAACCTCATAGAGATTCGACCCCACTTTTCTAACGAGCACTTGATGGGATGACGTCACCCTTTCCTTCCAAGGTAGTGAAGGATCAGGAGTCCTCTCAGGAAGGTTCCAGGTGGCATAGTTTTTTGTTTACTAATTCCGTTTAGCATGTACTACGCAGACTATTGCTAGTAATTCCTGAGGTTCAGGAATGAGGAAAGAAACATCAGCCATGACCATCGCACTCCAATCGATTTGCTGTCGCTGGTGACAGTTGTCGTGGGTGGTAGTGGGGCTCTGACTGACAGCAGGGATGCACCAAAACTCAATAACCACATAGGTGAATGGATATGCATTGACTGTCATGCAGAAAGTTTCCCAACTATTCTAGTATAATCATCATCGGGAGACGTTACATAAAAGTGTTATTAGTAGGTTCATGGCAAACAAAAGTGCAGCACATAATGACAAAGGTCAACTAGGGAGACTTTATCTGGCACGGTGTTGAGGCTCTGTACTTGCAGCAAGTGTGAAAAGGGCTATATCCTGGTCCTGCAGCCTAACATTGGGGTAACCTGCAGATATCCATGGAAATGTGTACAGTGGGATGGGAAACATCATGTTCTTATTACTCTTTTTTTGCCTACATTTTAATGAAACGTAACAGTATAAATAATGATGTCACATGTAGCTAGGTGTACCTGTGAGAGCTGTAGGATTCCAGATCCAGAGCTTGGAAACAGCGAGATGCAAAATCACAAGTTTTGACACATTGAGTCTAGCATATATTTTCTCCATGGGATTGCGTGGGGAGTAGAATGCACTGCTCTCTGATTGCTGCTGGCGGGAGTGAGGGGGAGGGTATAATCTGGAGCCAAAACATCTTTATGACTCTAGAGCTCTGACTTAGGAAAAAAGCACATTTCAATTTTATTGCACCGTATTTGATATATTTAATTCTCTGTACCCATGCAGCAGATGGGTAAATCAAAGCAGAAACAAATGCACTCTCTCCATCTAAGGCAATCTCCAGGTGTTCCCCAAGGGCATGTTTTAAAGTATCATGGGCTTGGAGCGCCCCAAGACCTGTGAATTCTCACACCTCCCTTCTGGTGGATTCTCTCTTCTATCAGTTCCTCTTAATGCTTTTTGTGGCCGGAGCCCAGTGGATTCCTATAGCTGAAGACACCATCCGTAAATGGCTATTAGCATGAGATGGATTTGTCTTGGTATCTACCATCAACTGTTTGGAAAGTCTTTTCTGCCAAGCATCCCTCTCCCCCATTTTGATGTTCACCACTGGTCAAAACTAAGATTGCACAATCTGAGGCAACATCACCAGACTCACATACAGTTTAAAATACAATTCAAAATATCTGCAACGTACATTTTTTTTTTGAGACAGGGTCTCATTCTGTCACCCCTAGCTAGATATAGTAGTGTCATCATAGCTCACTGCAACCTCAAACTCCTGGGCTCAAACGATCCTCCTCCTGCCTCAGCCTCCTGAGTAGCTGGGACTACAGGTGTAGTAGTTGCCCCACAACAGCCAGCTAATTTTTCTATTTTCTATAGTGTTGGGGTCTCACTCTTGCTCAGGCTGGTCTTGAACTCCTGACCTCAAGCCTCTGTCCTAGACCCCCCAGAGTGCTAGGATTACAGAATGAGCCACTGCACCTGGCCCGTATCCTTCACATTCTTTCTCTGGATCTTGTTTTAAGTGTATATGAAAATATAAAGAACTGTTACAAATGAGTTTTTTAAAGAAGTCCAGTAGAAAAACAAACCAAGCACATAACTGAACAGTTTTCAAGAAAAGAAACAAAAATTGTAAATAAATATCTCTTAAAGGGTTGGTTTCATGAAAAATAAAGACAATGTGAAATGTACTAAGGGGGAAATACTTTTTTGCTTTTCAAATTGGAAAATATTAAAAAGCAAGGCAATATGTGGTGTGGTTGAGGACTGTGAGGAACATTTTCATTCACTGCTGGTGGCATGACAAGGGGTATACAACCTTTCTGAAGGGCGGTTTATTCCAAAATTGTTTTCCTCTGGGAAGAAAAAGAAAGAAGTAACTGATGGATGGCCTTAACAACATAAAAGAAAATATTGGTAGAAAGCAGTGAAAAGTATTTTTATAAACTTGATGGAGGTAGGACCTGCTTACAATAACATCAAGGTTAACACTTATAAAGGCAAAGAGACGAATCTGACTACCTAAAAAATTAAAACTCTAAATGACAAAAGTGAAATACAAATATCAGATTGGAGAAAAGTTTTGCAGTGTGTATGAGAGACAAGTGCTTAGAATTTCCCTGTTCATGTATATGTATAGAAGTATGTTAAGATACCTGTGTTCAAAGGTATTCCTTACAGCATATGTATAACAGGAAAATACTGAAAATGAACAAAATGTTCATCACTAGTAGGTATATTATTAATGATGGCATATTCTGTTATGCCACTTAATTTGATAGATATATGGAAAATGTTAACATATATCTCTAAGTATAAAAAAGAAGAGTATAGGCCGGGCGCGGTGGCTCACGCCTGTAATCCTAGCACTCTGGGAGGCCGAGGCGAGTGGATAGCTCAAGGTCAGGAGTTCAAGACCAGCCTGAGTAAGAGCGAGACCCCGTCTCTACTATAAAATAGAAAGAAATTAATTGGACAACTAAAAATATATGTAAAATATTAGCCGGGCATGGTGGCGCATGCCTGTAG
>CAUYRT010093024.1:0-12104 GCA_963574885.1 Lepilemur ruficaudatus | reverse complement strand
GAATGTTAAATGGTGCAGCGGCTTTGGAAAACAGTCTGCCAGTTTCTCAAAACGTTGAACACAGGGTTACTATATGACCCAGCAATTCCAAACCTAGGTATATACCCAAAAGAAACAAATATACATCCATACAAAAATTTGTATACAAATGTTCATAGCAGCATTTTTTTTTTTTGTAAGAGACAAGGTCTCACTCTCTTGCCCAGGCGGGAATGCAGTGGTGTGATCACAGCTCACTGCAGCCTCAAACTCCAGTAGCTGGAACTACAGGCAGTAGCCACCACGCCCAAGTTTTTTTTGGTAGAAACCAGGTCTCCCTGTGTTGCTCAGGCTAGTCTTGAATTCCCAGACTCAAGCGATCCTCCTGCCTCGGCCTCCCAAAGTGCTGGGATTGTAGGCATGAGCCATCCATCGCACCTGGCCTCCCACTCAATCTTTAAAAAGCATCATGTACTCCAGGGAGGGAAGAGACTCTTTTTATCAAAATCTAGTTTTTCCATTCAACTTTTAATTTCCTGAACTCTCTGAGAAACGCATTTCATCCAGGTTCAACTAATGAGAACATTTAGTCTCTCGGGTCACAGTACGGGGATGGAACTCAGCTAGAAATTTCCCCGAGGAAGACATTTGCTCTGTGACTGACAGGAAGGAGGGAATGTATCTATATGTATATCTCAAAGGCAGGGGGAGGGAAGGGATTTGTTCCGTTTCTAAGAAACATGTGTCCCAGAGCACAACCAAAATACAGCTGGCAGGATTTATCAGATTGCTGCTCACCCAGCCCCTGCAGTTGGAATGTCGAAGTTCTTGGCGGGAGAGGCATGTACATTGCAGGAGATTTTCAGCAAGTCTGTGCCTGAGAACCCAGATATCCCCTCTCCTCGTCTGTCTATAAAGCACCACCCTCCTGATCACCTCTTCCCTGAAACCAAAATTACACGCAGAGAATTTGAAATAGGTTCCCACAGCCGATTGCAACATCCTACCAAAAAAAGAGCCGCATTTATTAATTCCATAAATAGTACTTTTCTTGGCTGAGTACGAACTACTTTCTAAGCATAATCACATTGATCCTCATAATCTTTCTTGCATTTTTTGCTCTCTGCAGGTAGCCAGCTATACGTGTTGGGTCGGAGTTGGGATTCCACCAGTGGGTTCCATCGTTGCTGGGCCGCCTTAGAATCCACCCGCAGAGAAGAGAAAGGGATTTCTGAATTCAAGTCGCAGGCAAGTTAGACCTAGACAGTATCTAACAAGCCTTTTGTACTATGCCAAGTCCAAAGAGCTAAACTAAAGCACATGCTCATTTACACGTAGACCACTGAGATCCTTTTTTATTTAAAATGATCATAATTAAGAGAAGAGTCCTGAAATACAAGAGATGTGGGCTCTAGGCCCAATTCAGTCTGTTCTTGTCATCCTTTTCACCTTCTTTCTCTTCTCTCCAGCCCTAATACATCCAAGGACCTGAGCCAATGGCTCCGCTTAGCTTCCCCTCCTCCGAGACCAAGTGACTAGATTTATTAAATGCCTCTTACGGGGCAGGTGACTGATTACCCCCACATCTCATCGACCGAGTCCTCCACCTGCAGAGCACTAAGGAGCCATCTGGCCATCATGCCTCATCACACAGAGGGGGAAACTGAGGCCCAGAGGAGAGAAGTGACCTGCCAGGTACTGGTGGGCACGAGATAAAAACCCACATCTCCCCCCAGCACATGACCTCTCCCCTCTTCTCCCAGCCCCCGTGGCTTTGAGGAGCATTTGCAGTTTTTCGTGGAACAAACGCCAAGGCTCTGATGCTCTCGTGGTGGCATTTGAACATCAGCAGAGAGGCCACAGTATCCCTTTCCCAGGCCACCCAAATAATGTCACACTGGTTTGTAAACCTAAAGTTGAGGGCAGACGCCAGTGGTGGAAGGAATGCAGCCTCGCTCTGCTCGGTTCCCTCTGGGGCCGTGGCCGAGAGGGGGCCCAGCCCCGCCCCGCCACCTTCTCCTCCCAGCTACTGCGGGTGTCTGGGCACCTGCGTGGCTCAAACCACCAATATGTGTTGATCTGATCTTCTCTCATTGCTCAACAGAAATATGCACATTCATTCAAATAGCTTTATGCCAAAACCAATTGTGGATGTTTTTTTGAAGTTTTAATCAATTGTTTTGACATCCTGTAGATATATCGAGCAGGCTGGTATTCTCCATCCTGGCAGATATTTCATTATAAAGGTCTTCTTTAGCATAGTCCAAAGAGTCCATCATTTTCATGAGTGCTTTGATTCACCCTTTTTTTATTATTATCATCTGCTGGAGTGAAGGGTCGTTCTTCTTTCTCAGCCATTCCATGTCTGGGGACCAGAGGATATTTATCAATTCTAGAACTACACCCAGATGGCTCCTTCTCCTCTTTTGATGAAGGTGAGCTGGCTATTCCTGCCCTGTAGCAGGCCTTTCTGCCATCCTGTACCCTCCCACCTGCCCGAGTTAGGGCAGCAGTAAGCTCTAGCTCAGAATCACACCTTAACTTGGGCAGCTCCTAGATCCAAACAAGATTGACCCCAAGAAGTACAGACAGGCACAGATGAGAAGCCCAGCCCAAGACCTGGGGCAGCTGTCTGTTTCTAGGGTACACACAAAAAGCATGAACACAACACTCAAAGTGTCTTTCGTCTGCCCCACTGGGACGTGAAGACTCTCGGGGCAATCTGAGTCATATAACTCTGTAAAGGACACAGACAAAGCCTGGACTAAACACCTGTGACAACTCTATGGCCACTCATGAATAGCAAAAGCACTCCCTGTACACATGAGGACAGCCACTCAGCAAACACACACAAGGGACAACTCAGCCACATCCCGTGCACCTTACACCCACACACAATAACAATAGAAGATGTCCCTCAAACCCCAACACAATGAGCTATGAAGCGTGATATTACAATGCAATCAGCATTCATTTTATTAAGGGGTTGAGAGAAGTATTATCTCTCTGTTGATAGCATGCATAACAGATGTTTCTTTCATCCATGCAGAAAAACAAAAACAAAACCAAAAACTCATAATAACTATTCACCAGAAAATATGAAAACATTAATGAGCTCTATGAATGTAAGAGACCACACTTTACTTTAAGCACATGACAAAGAATATGACAACAGAACAAGTCAGAGTGTCGCATATAGAACAGCCTCACCATAATCAGTAAGCTGACACTCTCCAATTAATTGTTTTAGTTTCACTGGAGCATTTGAATGTCACATGCTCTTTCTCAACAAAAAGCGTTATCTAAATTAAATCCGCAAGGAGAGCATATCAGAGTCTCTCCTGTGAAGTCCATTTGTCCTCAGGCCAGATGGCCTTTGTGGCTGTTAATGTCCTCTGGAACTTGAGTGATAAGATTTTGCAGGTGCGGAAGTGAGTGTTTGTCCTGTCTACACCAGCGTTTCCATTTGCATGGACAGCTGTGCACACTCAGCACTGCTTGGCACCCTTTTGGTCACACCCACTCAGATTTTTTGGTCCTCAGGTGGGGGGCACTGCCAGAGCTGGCCAGCCGGGTGGGGAGCTGGAGCTGGCTGCATGAGTAGCGCCCACCCAGGCCACTCCTGGCAACAGAGCCTCTGCCCCTAGGGTCCTGGGTGGCCTCTCTGTGGGGCGTGCCCCCAGGCTCTTTGCAAGCCACGGACAGCTTGTCGCTGGCTGAGGACATCACCTCATTCTCATCTTCATCTGGAAGCTGCACCCGCCCCGATGCAGCAGGCTCACCGTTGGCACCCTCCCCTGGGGACCACCTGCCAGGGCAAGCGGGCGCCCCCTCCTCCTCCCACCCGCCCTGCTGGCCTCCTGAAGCATGGCTGGGAGGAGGTGACCCGGCTCCACACTCCTCCCTGACCCAGGGGCCCTTCGCCTCCTGGCTGGGGCCTCGGCGCCTGCACATCCTGCGCCGCACGCTGCACACCAGGTCGACCACACCGAGCAGGAAGGACAGCGCGCTGACCGCCCAGATGAACAGCATCATGATGGACTTTTCCGTGGGCCGAGACACGTAACAATCCACCACGCTGGTGCAAGGGTTGCGGGTGCAAGAGAATCTCTTTGGGACCAAGAATCCGAAGAGGAAGTAATGCAAGGCCCCAAAAGCTGCCTCCAGCAGGGTCCGAAGGAGCAGGTGGATGATGTAGCCGGAGGAGAAGTCTGGCACGCGCAGGCGGCACTGCTCCCTGCCGGGCCGTGGGCAGCGCCTCTCCCCAGGGCCCGGGTCACAGGGGTCTGGGCCCCCGGGCACTCCAACAGACCCACAGCGTCCCCGGGCGGCGAGCACAGCTCCTTGGTGGACGACATAGACGCTGAACACGGCGTAGGGAAGCAGGACAGACACGCTCTGGATCACCCAGAACCGCAGGTGCGACACAGGGGAGAAGATGTCGTAGCAAACGTTGGCGCATCCCGGCTGCAGAGTATTGCAGACAAACCTCTCCTGCTCGTCCTGGTAGATGGGGTACCCCGCCAGGACGATCACCGCCATCCTCAGCAACAGCATCAGAATAAGCCAGATCTTTCCTAAGGAAAGAAGCAGCGGGAATGGCCTCGTCACCACCATATCACCGTATTTGCTCCCAGCGACAGCTTTCAAGTATTCACTGGGACTGACATTGGACAGCTGAGATGTCAATAAGTACGTATCAGGTCCCAGCCAGAGAACCAGCCAGTTAATGCATTTGACAAATATTTATTGAGCACTGAACCTACTTGGGTTTGTTTTGTTTTGTTTTGTTTTGTGGGGTTTTTTTGTTTTGTTAGGTTTGGTTTGGTGAGAACTTTGTTTATTTGGGATAATTGTAAGGACAGTCCTGGTGCTCTCTTGGAATCAAGTAAAAAATACATAAATGAAACAAAACATCCTAAAATGCGACCACAGACCATGAAAGTTCATTTTTCTTCATTATTAACATTGAAAATGAATGAAAATCTAGAGGGTGGCCAAAGACATACAGGAACATGCATTAAAATGATTACTGATGTCAAATTATAATATGTGATATGGAACCTACCTGTTTATAAAATGCTTAGAGATGAGCAGATTTTTCAAAAGCATAATCTACTAAAACTGTTTTAATCTGACTTCACTAGTTCAGACTTTTGGTAATATCTCCTGGACTGAAAGGTCCAGAAAGAAAGTTCGGCTGAGCAGATTAATGATTTAAATAAGATCTTCCTCTCCTTAGGAAAGTAAGCTTTTTAAAGGATTTTAGCATTTTCCTGTAACTGTGGAGCCAATTCAAGCTATTAATTTCATTTAGTTGTCTTTACTTACGATAATGGCCCACCAAGATCTCTATTTAATCACAAGGCTTTTATTTAATGTTGGCCTCTGGTCCTTGAAATTGAATTTTTTTAAGAAGATTCAATTTTTCAGATTTTTTAATAATTCAGAATTCCTTTCCCCTTCTTCCAGTTACTATGAATTTATGAGGCTTCTGTTTCTTCAATTTATCGTAAATGAATGAGACCAAACTCGTAAACCAAAATAATTTCAAAGCCCTATTGTCACGTCAGCCGCCAGCTATTTTGGAACATGCCAAAAACACAGTTAAAATATCTTGTAAATATTGCGTGTTGTGATATAGAGAAAAATATCATCTGACATCAGAAAAACAAAACTCTGTTATAAATGCAGGCTGTCAGACTCAAACAATAACATCATTACGTGTTAAAAATCATTGACTTGGACATTTTAACCCCAAGTCAATTTTGTTGAAATCCTACAAAATAAATCATGAATGAGAAAAGTATCCCCACATCCCCTGTATTAGTCCTTTCTCCTCAATCCAGTGTTCTGACCCATGTCACTCTGAAAATTAGACTCATGTGTTTCAAACAGAAATCTTTATTATTTTCTTTATTAAAAAAGATAAAGAGATTTGGCTTTAAAGTGCATTCGAGAAATGAGTCATCTTTATAAATTACGGTGCAAGAATAAAAGCTAAAAAGAGGAAAGGAAAGAAAGCTGTCATCCAGGCACAACTTTCTTAGGAAATTTCACTGTTTTGCTGCTTTTCCTAGTAACGTGGCCACAGAAGGGTTACGCAAATACACCCCCCTTCCACCTGCTTCAGCCTTCAGCCTCAGCACTGGCATGTCAGCGACAAGAGACCCTGCGGGGGGCGGGGGACAAGGCTCACACCCAAGGCTTCCTTACATGATGGAGCAACCGTGGGGACATTAGAGGAAACTTAAAACCACAGCTCCCTTCCTCCCGGCCAGACACAGTGGGGTGGGCCAGGCAAACTGGAGACGAGGAAATACCTCGACCCTTTAAGAAGGACTCGATTCGAACCCGGCAACAAAAACAAAAACAGAACAGGAGTTTGGAGGTTGTCCCGATACTCACCCACAATGGTCACGTTGCAGTTTAATGTCACGACGAGGAACCCCAGAAAGTCCCAGCTTTCCATGCTTCCGGAATGGCACAGACTTGAGGCTGCCAGAGACTGTTGGAGGCCTCTGCTCTCCAAAGGAGGTGGGAAATCTTTGCAGGAATAAATGGATTTTAACTACAAAAGACTTAACGGTGAGAGTCAGGCGATGGGAAAGCAAAGGTTTGGGCCCGGGAGCAGGAGGTGAGTTTTTGTGTCTCCGAGTTGGGATGGCCCTGAGCCGTCTGCCTCTGAGGCAAAGCATTCCTGACAACTGCAGTGACCAGAACAGCACGAGTCATCTCTCACTGTGGGCTATTCTTACCCTCTCGGGATATTCCCGGCCCGTGGCATTGCTCATATGTCCCTACGAGGACAGCCAGACGCGTCAGGGTATAATAGAAGCAACTACTTTTAACCTAAGAAAGAAAACTTCTGTTAACCAGTCAAGCAAATTTCTCTGTTAAAAAGGCATTTGCACAGCCACTGCCCTTATGCAAGAAGCCCTGCAGTGTTTTGTCTTCTCTAGGAAGACTCACCACCCCACCATGACACTAACCCGCAAGGATCTTGCCTTTATTCGGAGTTGCTAAGACATTGCTGCAAGCAGAAATCCACGCCACTGTTTTGTGTCCCAACTCTAGACTGTGGCTCGGTCATCATCCACCTGCTTCTTATGTGGGTTAGTGATGGGAGCTCTTCACTCGGAGACGAAAGACCTGGGTGCAAATCTCAGGGCAGCCCCTCACTCACAGGGGAAGTCACTAGATCTCTCTAGATATCCTCATCTTGCAGTAAAGAGAACCATACCATTCCTGTCGGCATTTGCAGTAGGCTTACGTGAAAAGATGGCGTGAAATGCAAGCACCTAGCGTGTAGAGGGCGTGCAATGGCTCAGATCAGTGGGGTTTCTGTCCCCACCTGGCCCGTGCAGCCTTCCTAGGTTACATCTTCCTTTTGAATCTCCCAATCCTATCTAGCCTGGGGCTGCTCTTATTGAATCTACTTAATATATGTCTGTTAAATTTGTAATAAAATATCACCGTCTGGACCTGCCGACATCAATCACAGCTGCATCAGAATCCTATGGTGGCGGCCACCTTTATATCTGGGAAGAACCCATCTTGCAAGGTTGGGGATCTATCATCAGGGTGGAAATTGTGAACTTTAAAAGGAATGATTTCAATTTTCCATGAAAGCTATTCCTTTCTATTCCTACCTTTTCTTCATTTCTGATCTATTCTTGACTTTCGTAATATCCCTAGAAAGATTCCCAGAAGAGGAGTGCAACAAAGCCGCTTTCATCTTTACGCCAATGACACACTCCCATCCACGGAAAACATTTTGACCCCCTTGAAAGGAACGGTCGTCTTGCTGCATGTTAGTCAAATGCTCCAACGTGGGCTATGAAATTCGAGAAACCGTAGTTAAGTAAAAGTATTGAAATAGTCATATGGTACAAGTAAAAAGTAAAGGACAGTCTCTTTGTCCCCTAATAGAGTGTTCACGATATTGGCTTAAAAACTGAAATACCAAGAGAGCGACTACTGAATTGTGCGGTATGCTAGAAATAGCCTAACGCAAGTGTCGAATAAATTAGAGCTGCGTGACCTTGAGCAAATTACTAGAGTTTTTCATGCCTCGGTTTTCTCATCAGTAAAGTAGAGAAAGGAATGTGCCCTTCACCTACTCAGAGGGGCTGTGAAATGCAAAACGAGACCAGAGATGTGAAAATGATTTAAAGATATCATGAGGTACCCAAGTGTCAGCAATGGGTACAGCCCAGGGTCTGCTCCTCGGGGAGCCCACCTGTGTCTTTCCTTTTGCTCAAGGGCACCCCCTGAACAGCCAGCGCTGCCGGTCTCCCTCCCCACCCTGGTCACGCTTGCTCTTCCTCCTCTAAATCTACGCCATCCTTGTTCCTTGTCCTTTTCCTCTGTCTTCTTTTTTTTCTGCTCTCTCCTGTTAGGAGACACTTTTTGCCTTACCTGGAAATCCTAACCCAGTGGCTTCCTGAAGTCAGATCAGGGCAGCAGAGGAGGAAGAGGAAGAGACAGCTGGCACATGAACACCTGGCTGTCCCCAAGAGCAGCCCAGCATCCTTGGGGAGGTCCCCGTGTGCTTGTCCATGGAGCAGAGAGACAGGTTGGGAGACCTCCATGCTCCACCTACCAGCCTCACTCAGGGGCCTAGATGTGGCTGAATTGTCCAACATGCCAAACTGGGGTTAGTTCACAAAATGCAAGCAGTTCACAAACAGGAAAGAGAACAATAGAGCTATATGCTATCCGGTCTTAGCCTCACCTCAATCTAGCTTAGTGACATGGACGAATTATTCAGGCCTCAGTTTTCCCATCCATATATTGGGGAGAATGATACTTAACTTACAGAGTAGAGAATTATGGTTCACTTAAATGAGGTTCTAGCACATTATTTGGCCTCTAAGAAGCTCTCAAAACATGATAACTTCAGTCAATTCTCATTATTTGTGGTAGTTATTGGCTATAAAGTTGCCACAAACACTGAATTAGTGAACACTAGTGGCTTCTTGGGGAAACACACAGTTAGGTGACAACTTTTGTCAACCAATTAATATATAAGTATGCTTTATGTGCATTTCTGTTCAAAGACACCTTATTTAATATATTTCATATATATTTAATATATCCTAACTCATGGCCAAGAGCACCATCACTCATGCCGGAGTGAAGCTCATCTAACACGTGTACTCTCTCTGCAAGGCTCCTCACAGCCTTCCTGCGCTGGGGCACACGAGACAGCAGCTCAGTGCCGTGCAGGGGGCCATTTTAAATGCTCAAATCACCAACAAAAATGCAACAGCCATGGCACTAAGTAGACCGTGGGGAAAAAACCGTCCTATACAGTATGAGAGCAGAAACAAGAAAGCGGAGCGTCGCCTCGCCCCACCTCTGCCGGGCACGTGGTGTCGGTGACACAAATTTCCCACTGCTTCTGCGCATGGCAGCAAATGACTGCAAAAGCACAACACTAGGAGTGTTGATTTCAGGGTTACAAATAAATTTTGCAAGCAGGGGAATTTGCAAACACGAAATCTGTGAATAATGAGGATTGACTGCATTTAACTTTTTTTCTTTTTCTTTTTGAGACAGGGTCTTGTTCTGTCTAGCCCAGGCTGCAGTGCAGTAGCGTGATCACACCGCTCTATAACCTCGAACTCCTAGGCTCAAGTGAGCCTCCCACCTCAGTTTCCCAAGTAGTTGGGACTACAGGTTCAGGCTAATTTTTAATTTTTGTATATAAACATGGGGTCTCGCTATATTGCTCAGGCTGGTCTCGAACGCCTGGGCTCAAGTGATCCTCCTGCCTCAGCTTCCCACGTAGCTGGGATTACAGGCACGTACCACCACACCTGGCAAAATTTTTTTCTTTTTAATTCTTTTGTAGAGACGGGTCTTGCTATGTTGCCAAGGCTGGCCTCGAACTCCTGGGCTCGAGCAATCCTCCCACCTTGGCCTCACCTCACAAAGTGCTGGGATTTCAGGTGTGAGCCACTATGCTTGGCCTGACTGCATTTAATAATAGGGATCTGCTACTAATAGAAAGAAGAGCAGCTGAGTCCAAAGAAGGGTCAATTCAGAAGAGAAATGTGTCCCTAAGAACCCCAGGGACTCAAGGGTCATAAAAAGTAGAGGAACGGCCAAGGACCCACACCCTCCCCCTGCCCTTCCTACTTCGGTCAGACACCTGCACTGCTATCTGAGTTGATTTTTATGCTTTGGCCAGGACTCCCCTTCAATAAAAGAATCTGCATCTAAAAAGAATGTTAGAAAACATCTGTTGTGGATAAAAATTACTACGGAGGCAGCCTAATATCAAGGTTAAAGACGTGAGCTCTGGGTTCTGACAGCCTGGATTAAAATTCCAGTTTCGTGACTGTGATCTTGGGGGAGCTTCGTAGCTCAGTTTCCTCATTGTAAAATCACAGGTCCTAACCCCTAGAACCACGGTGAGGAATAAACCAGAAGGTGCCTACAGCACACAGAGCTGTGCCCAGCCAATAATGCGTCCCCAATAACTGGCCTTTCCTTCTTACTAGCTGCCAAGAATGAGGTGCCAGTGAAAGTTCAGGGGCCTTGGAGTGCCTTTGTCCCCAGAGGGTGGGTGCTCCAGGGTCCTCATCTTTCAGCCCAGAAAGCTGACCAGAGAAGGGGACCCCAGGAAAGTCAGCTGGGCAATGAGGGCAACTGTTTTTGTTTCGGGGATGTGTGTCTGTGTGCGTGTGTGTTCAAGGAACAGTTTGATTATCTGATTTGAGAAATGAATGTTCTACTTGTTATCAGGCTTTACGTGACTTTTTCAGGACTGTGGATGGGAAGCAGGTGTTCAGCATCTGCACCCACACAACAGCTTCATCAGGCACACAGGTGCATCCATCTGCATATGCAAATCTACCAACAAAGCCAATGCTAACCAATCACTTTCCCAGCAGCCTGGTTTCCCCACAGGGGTAGGAACTTCAGGGTGAACCGCTCTGTGCAGCCCACGCCATCGACACCCACAGACCTCCCACAGGAGACGTATCGCTAAAAATTAGCAACTGGTACAAGGATGAACTTTTCTTCAGCTGAGACTTTTCCTTCTCCTAAGGTCCCCGAGCTGTCCTTGTGGGATTGCATTTGCAACTGCGGCTCCACGCAACTTCCCAGCGTCCCGAAGTCTTCTCGCTGCCATGATGGCATCCAGAGCGCCCCCCGGGATCTGTCTTTGCGGCGTTGGTGCTCGTGCTTCTAAGCAGAGCGGCGTGGCTTCTCTCTCAAAGGACATAAAGAACTTCCAAGCACCGTTCCGAACTTGGATAAGCTTTGGTGACATCTTCTCAGAAACACCGGAAGGACACAGATCTATCTTCTCCGTCATGACAAGGTGATGCCTCCTCTCTGAGCCACAGGAGGGCGCGCTTGCCAAAGAAGACCGCGCCGAGATCTCGCCGGGGAAGAAATTCACTAGAACAACTTCCCGTCGAATGAAAACGTGTTGTGAGTAAAATTGATCACGATGCTGGAATACTGTATCCTACGTACTTTGTGAGGCCAAACTGGATAATAGGAATTTAGAAATTAAATTTTATTTTTTAATGAAAGACCATATTTATTGTTTCCTTCCTTGATTATAGAAGCAATATATTCATTATAGCAAATTTAGAATAATATATAGAAAAAAACACCTATGATCATGCAGACCAATGCCCGTTTTTTAATATTTACACTAGTGTATTTATATTAATGTAAATGTATTCAAGAATACCCTAATGGCATATATGTATATGATGATACACAATGTATAGCTTAAAGAAAATTAAAAAATATATGTCTGTGCATCAGAAATCAAACTTATATGGTGGAAATTCACCAAAATGCAGGTATTTATTTATCTATTTATTCATTGATTCATTTTCTCTCAGCTATGTGTATTGTGTATATACACGTGCATGTATATTTCTTTCATAACTGGGACCATGCTGTAAATATGACTTTATAACTTTGTTTTTCTCTTATTTTAAAAGTAATGCCTGTAAATAATCTGGTAGAAAAGTACAGGATTTACTTGGGTCGTGGTGAATAGAGTCAGTTTTCTCAGAGCAGAAAGTCTGAGAGTCTCCTTGCTGGGAGGAGAGTCAGACAAGGCTTGGGCTTCTTGCAGCCTAATGGGT
>CAUYRT010093022.1:0-41001 GCA_963574885.1 Lepilemur ruficaudatus | reverse complement strand
GGTCTCAGTAGGGGGTAGGAAATCCTCTAAAACTGATTTATGTGAATAGCTGTACAACTTGGTAAATTTACTAATAACCATTTAATTGTACACTTAAAATGGAGTAAAGACATGATATGTAAATTACACTTCAATAAAGAAGAAAAATAAATAAATACAAAAGCTTCTTAGTATTCTGGCTTAAATGAAGTCATGATGGCCCATTCTGACTCTAAGTTTCTGTGAACACTTAAGACCAGTAAATATTTTAGTATGATTTTAAGTCAAAATTTTTCACTTTGACTATCATAACATTTATTGACTACCCATAGCATGTTAAACAATTGTTACAAGTTAATTAATAAGAAAGTTCATAAATAATAACTCCTTTTCTTTATTTCATAGAATTGCTTCTGAAAAAAATTATTCTTTCTGAAACTCAAGGAATAAAGAAGCAAATATTTGATACTTTACAGAAGAAATACTAGAAGACAGAGACTGCTGATTCTCACATCAGCTTGTGCTTTAGCCCATACGAAAGAAAAGGGTAAAGGATTTACTGTGTTTGTCAGGAATCCAAAGACTTTTCTCTGTAATCTTGGTAAATGTAAGATTGTAGAAATTCACTTTGAATTGTGGCTATGTTTTATCAGGATTCAGTGAGCAATATGTGGTTTGGAAGACATTCATCTTCTTATATGTGTGGGAGAAGAGACTGAGGCAAACTTACAGAACTTCCTAAAATAAAAATCCTCAGCACAAACTCACTAATGTTTCCTTAAAATGCTAAGCCCTGTGTGTGTGTGTGTGTGTGTGTGTGTGTGTGTGTGTGTGTATGATGTATACTGAATGCAGGCTAACATTTCCTATATATACCTCTAATAGTCAATATGCAAAGAATATAAAATAGAGCTGTGATAATTATTTTTTAATCTCAGCAACTAATTAAAAGTATTTTATGAGTATATAAGATGGTAACCCCAGTCTTCCTGTGGATTAAATTTTTATGTCTTTTCCTTGTCAACAAAGCTGAAGCCAAAATGGCCGTGTGAGATTATATAAGAGTTTGACATGAAAAGTGGGATCTGAGGCTGGTGCTAGGAAATTTCATTTTGCCCAGTTAGGTAGGTATTATTTAATCTGTGTCTCCTGAAAGAGCAAGCTGTGTGATAATTGTCCTTTCATTTGTTGATGAAGAGCCTCTTGCTCATGTTAATGTTCCCTAGGACAGGAGAGGTAGAAACAGTTTAGATACAGCTGATTCTTAGCTTTCACCTGACCTTGGTAGTGCTGTCACATCATTTACCAGTGCACTCTGGGAAAACTGACTACAGCAATCATTTTGTACGTCCATATGTGGAGGTGTGAGGTGAGGTTGTCTCTTTAGACTGAATATGCACATAGCAGCATTGCTAAAGGCTTTGCCTCTTTATCCCATCTACATCTTCTATTATATACACTGAGCTAGTGACAGTACAGGAGGTAATTGTCAGCCTGCCTGGACGATCCAATTTGTGCATTAAGATAATGCTGTCCTCATCTTGTAGCACCAGTGTGTTTATTGTTTCTTTTGTGAAATATTTTTGCTTGTTAGCCCATAAACCCATACTCACTTAACATGTGGAGCTTATAATAGGGACAGATCACCCTCTAAATATGAAATAAAAAAATTGAAACTCTTTTTAAGGGCAAAAAAGAACTCCAGAAAGGTGAATTAGTGGTAGGAGTGATGGAGAAGATGGCCTGGTGTGACATTAGCTTCTCAAGCTACTAGTGTGTATATGCAGTAAATAATAACCTGACTGGACGTGGATCAGAACACATCTGGAAAATCGTGTTCAAATACATATATTGCATTTTAGGAGTACTTGTGGGAAAGTATACCAAGAAGATGACCAGGATGAGGAGAGATCTAGAAACCATGACATACAGGAAAGGATTGAAGTAACTGTATGTTTTGCCTGGAGAAAAGATGACTAAGCTAAACCATGCTGACTTTTATAAAATTTGAAATGGAAAAGAGAGTACACTGTTTTGTATTACTCCAAAGGAAACATCTAGACAAATAAATGGAAATTACCAAAAAAGCGTATTTCAGATCAACAGGACAAATAAATAAAACCTTATAAAAATGAAAACTACCCTACAATAGAATGCATTTATGAAGTAGGGACATCTTCCTAGAGACATTTAAGCTGGATGAGCCTCTGACGGGGATGCTATAGAGACCATGCACTGGTCAGCTAATCCCAAAGCCATCCCTTTAATACTTCAAATTATTTTGTCTGTGATGCTGATCCAATAAAATCATATGCCTCCATTCATTCATCCATCCAAGCATCCATTCATTAATTCATCCAATGAACACTTATTGAGTGGCTGCTATGTACCAGGTACTGTGTTAAGCAAAGAATGTAAGAAACAGACATGTAGGATACAGAAATGTACACACATAATTACAGTACAGGCTGATGCATACAGAAACATACATGTACAAATAACGGAGTCATGGAGACGTTAGAGGAAGTGCAATCCAAGACCTGACAGAGGGGAAAGTCACGCCTGTGTAAAATCTGAAGGGATTAATTAGAGTTTGCTAGAAAGATAAGATGGGGAAGGTGCGAAGACCATTCTAAATAAGGGAAACGATATGTTCAAAGACATGGAGATGTGACACTGTCCAGAAAGTCAGTAAAATTTTAAGTAATTCACCATTGCTGAAGCATCGAGTCTACCAGGAGAGGTGGAAAGGAGATGGGATGAGGTAGGAAGTGTGGAACTGGGCCAGGGACAACTGCAAGGAGCTTGTATCTTTATGGAAGTGAGGAAGCTGGGCACTAATGTGTCTTCCTTCTATGCTTGCTTTTTCCTTTCCCTATACGATTCTTGCATCTAAGTTGGAAGCCGGCTATAGCAAAACAAAATGAAAATATTCAGCAGTTATTTTCTGCTGCCATAAAGTCAGCTTAATTTTCAGAATCACATTTCCTTACTTCTCTGTATCTGTGATCATTTTGATGCAAATATAACTACAAAAAATTAAACATAAAAGTTGTTTCATTTACTTCCAGTTGAACAATATTATGTAAGTTTTTGAAGTTATTGTAAATGTGTACAAGAAATAATATCTGTAGCTGTTCCCTCATGGAAGTCTTGTCTCTTAGCTGATACGATATGTTGTTTGTAAGTTAAACGGAATCATCTTAACAAAAACAAAATAAAGCCCTTCCATATTTTAGCATGTTTTACTCTGATTTTTAAAGAAAAGCTCTTATCTCTTTAGAGTAATACAATTCAAATGAGCTTTAAATTTTGTAAAACCCTCATAATTGGCCTTATTAATTAGATGGTTGGCCAGATTTGGGGAGAACTGAGATTTACAGGAATTTTATAACCTGCCATGTTATTATTTTCAAGTATTGTACTTGAGAATCCTGTAAGTGCTTTAAAAAATCACACATTCTTGTTTGAATGCAAATGCTGCTGTGACAACAGTTCTTGAACACAATCAGTCTGTGTTGGGTTTTTAATATGCATTTTTATTAATTTTATTCTGAATGCACATGAGGTGTTCTGGATCAGAGAGCTATTATTGCTATTTAGTCAAAAAGCAAATAATGAGTTTGGTTCCCCACACCCTGATTCTCATCCCTGTGGCGACACAGTGAAAGCCAGGTCAAATCTCTTACAAATATAAAGTCATTATTACAAGTGAGGAATGAAGAAAAATGGATTTTTTTCTACTTTATATATAGGAGAAAGAGGCACCTGTTGCCTGCTTCTCTCTCAAAAAGAAGAAGCAAAACCTTTGCTCTTTGGAGACAAAATGGAAAGGATCCTGGGTTCTTACTCTAACCTTTTTGACTATAAATGCATCTTTCCAAGGACCGGATAGGTCTTCCACTTTTATAATCTAAAAATGTGTTTTGTCCTTGTAAACATATACTTCCAGAGTCAGATATATCTCCCTGGAGTTCTATTACTAACTATACATTTGTAAATTACCTTATCAAGGCTGGCTCTTAGCTCAAGATCCCATGCTTCCAGCAAAATTTTTTTTAGAAAAACCTAACCTCTGCAGATATACAAAAATATTTTCTTTACAACCCAGAGTCAGCCTACACTATCAATGAGGTTAACATTTCTTTGTGTTAAGGTTGCATGCTTGATTAGCAAGTCTTTTACCCCATGCATAATAAAAAATAAAATTCACCTAGTATGTTCTCATCATACTAAATTTTAGTATAATTCATTCAATAAATTCAACAAATATTGATTAGGTGCCTACTGTGTGCCAGGCCCTGTTTTAATGAAATATTTCACTATAGGTAGACTTCTCCCAGAGTTGGTATTTTACTGTTGCCTATATACCTTTCTCTTCAATTGGAATGACTCTTCTTAAATCAATTCTTGTCCTATTTGATAGGCTAAAAGTCCGAAATGACCATGGTAACAACTACAAAAAAATGCAGACTGAGAAACGTTGAGTAAGATTTGGAACACTGTTCTTTGGGGACTATTAAATTCAATCATTTTTTTCTTTGTACTTTGCCATCCTTCCTTATCACTTATAATCCTAAACTGTTAATCTTTGAGACCTTCACATATCTTCCTTCACTAAACTCAAGCACATTAATTTGCATGCTAGACTAACTCAAATAACTTCTTAGCTTTAAACCAAGGAAATTTTTTCTTTAAAATGTTTCCAACTGTCAAACAGATTTGTTTGCCAATTTTTAAAAGCCCTTTTTATGACTATCCATTGTAGCTTGAAAGTATGGGAGTTTTTCATAACCTGTTTCACTCTTAATAAAACAAAATCAAAGAATTTATGTTGATGGTATCATAGGTAGTCAAAATGAAAGTGATCCTTTACTAATTAATATTTATGGACCATTTCTTAAGATCATCTTAGAAAAGACAGTAGTTTAATGAGCAATAAAGAAAAATACACACCCAAAAATAGCTGATTAGATTAGAGGCAAGTCTGAATTCTAAGAACAGCAAACGATAATGAATTATTTCTCCTAAAGCATTGAATTTAGTACAAAGATAGGTTGAAGCAATTAGAAATTAGTTATAACATAGTTTTTATTACCTTTCAGTTAAGAAAACACATTGGGAATCTAATACAAAGTTTAGTGTTTTGGATATTTAATAAATCCATTCCTACCTTTCCATTGTAGTTCAGAACAAGTAAATAAGCTATGCCAGAAAATAATTAATAATTGCATGTTTATGATTATTTTTCCCGATGAAAGAGTGACTATGAGTTTGAGCACAGGCAGAATCGAGTTGTTTATGTCTGGTTGGGTGTTGAAGACAAGCCTCAACACAGAGAGAGTCTTTTGACAAGACTGGGAGACTTATTGGTTCTAGGAATTTAAGGTAATAGCTAGCTCTGTAATCTATAATCTCCAATATTCAATCATTAGCTGACCACTGCACTACCCAAGCAGTGACTTCAGTGACCACACACAACAGAGAATGCAGACTTTATGGAATTCATTCAGAAATGTCATTAAAAAATCAAACAGCACAAACAGTGACAACAAACTGCAATAACAACAAACCCTGAGGAGGGGGGGATATGATTTCCAGACATAACACATTATATTATGTATAACGTCCAGTTTTTACCAAAAAAATATAAGGCATGCAAAAACACAAGAAAGTATAGCCTATATGTAATGGGGGGAAAGGCAAACAATAAAAACTGTTTCTGAGGGAGACAAGACATTGGACATACTAGACAAAGATTTTAAATCAACTATTTTAAGCATGTTCAAAGAACTAAATAATATCGGTCTAAAGAACTAAAGAAAGCATGAGAATGATGTCTCACCAAATAGAAAATATCAGTAACAAGATATATATTATAAAAAAGAGCCAAGTAGAAATTTCAGAGTTGAAAAGTATAATGACTGAAATGAAAAAGCCACTAGAGGAGTCCACCAGCAAACTTTAGCAGGCACAAGAAAGAATCAATGGATTTGAAGATAAGCAATTAATATTATCCAACCTGAGAAGCAGAAACAAAAAAGAATAAAGAAAAATGAATACAGCTTCAGAGACCTGTGGGAATCCATTGAGCATATCATCATACGGGAGTTCCAGAAAGAGAGGAAAGGGGAAAGGGGCACAAAGAATACTTGAAGAAATAGAGGCTTAAAACTTCCCACAGTTGAAAAAAAAAATAGTAATTTACATATCCAAGAAGCTTGATAAACTGAAAGAGATTCACACCTAAACACAGGATGACCAAAATGTGAAAACATTAGGACAGAGAGAATCTTGAAAGCCCCAAGAGAGAAAGGACTCATCATGTAGAAAGGATCCACAGTGATATTAAGAGTTGCTTTCTCATCAGAAACCATGGAGGCCAGGAGACAGTGGGTTTACATAAAAGTTATAAAACTGCTAAAATAATTCTATATTAAGGAAAACTATTCTTCAAAAATGAAGAAGAAATTAAGATATTCCCAAGTAAACAAAAATGGACAGATTTTGATGCCAGCACACCTGCCCTACAAAAAATCCTAAAGGGATATCTTCAGGCTGAAAGGAAAGGACACTAACTTGAACCTACATGAAGAAATAAAGATCAATGGCAAAAGTAACTACATAGGTAAATATAAAAAATAGTATAAATATATCTATCTATCTATATATTTTTTGAAACAGAGTCTCACTCTGTTGCCTGTGCTAGAGTGCCATGGCATCAGCCCAGCTCACAGCAACCTCAAACTCCTGGGCTCAAGTGATCCTCCTGCCTCAGTCTCCTGAGTAGCTGGGACTATACACCTGCACCACCATGCCTGGCTAATTTTTTCTATTTTTAGTTTTCCAGCTAATTTCTTTCTATTTTTAGTAGAGACAGGGTCTTGCTCTTGCTCAGTCTGGTCTCGAACTCCTGATCTCAAGCGATCCTCCCACCTCGGCTCCCAGAGTGCTAGGATTACAGGTGTGAGCCATCACGCCCAGCCAAGAGTATAAATACATTTTTGTTTGTAATTCTTTATTCTCTTATTTCATTTAAAAAATAATTGCATAAAGCAAAAACTATACATCTGTGTTGATGGACACACAATGTATAAATATGTAATTTATATGACAATAACAGCACAAAGAAATAAGGAAGAATTGGAGTTATAGTAGAACAAATATTTTGTATACTATTGAAATTAAGTTGGTATAAATCTGAATTAGATTGTTATAAATTAAGATGTTAATTGTAACTCTCAGGTAAGTCACTAAGCAATTAATTTAAAAATACATAATAGCAATTTAAAAATACATAATAGCAAGAAAATGAAATAAAAGCCTTCTGGATTGAAAGGAAGAAGTAACTTATTTTACATGTGGATGACATGATCTTGTATATAGAAAATTTTGGGGGGAATTCATTAAAAAACTATTAGTGCTAACAAGTTCAATACAATTGTAGGACACAAGATCAATATACAAAAATCAATTGCCCAGTCATGCATTGCTTGATGACAGAAATACACTCTAAGAAATGCATCCTTAGGCGATTTTCTCATTGTGCAAACATCATAGAGTGTACTTAAACAAACCTAGATTGTATAGCCCACTAGGTGTTTGCCATAGCCTATTGTTCCTAGGCTATATACCTGTACAACATGTGACTGTACTGAATGCTGTAGGCAATTGTAACACAATAGCATTTGTGTATCTAGATATAGAAAGGGGACAGTAAAAATATGGTATTTTACTCTTATGGGATCACCATCGCATATGCAGTGTGGTGTTGACTGAAATGTCACTATGCAGTGCGTGACTGTATCTCCATACACCTGCAATAAATGGTCTGAAAATGAAATTAAGAAAGAATTTTAATTTGCAACAGTATCAAATAGAATGAAATATTTAGGAATATATTTAACAAAAAAATTGCAAAACTTACACCCTAAAAACTATTAAAGATTATTGACAGAAATTAAAGAATAACTAAATAAATAGAAAGATATCACATGTTCATTGATTGGAAAACTTAATATTGTCAATATGACAAAACCCCCAAATTGGTGTATAGATTCAAAGCAATCTCTACCAGAACCCCAAGTGGCTTCTTTGTAGAAATTGGCAATCCCACCCTAAAATTCATGGGGAAATTCAAGGGACCCAGAAAGGCTAAAACATAAAAAAGAAGAACAAAGTTGGAGGACTCACATTTCCCAATTTCAAAACTTACTACAAAGCAACAGTAATCAAGACAATGCGGTACTGGCATATGGACAGACTTATAATATAGACCAATGGAATAGAATTGAGAGTCCAGAAATAAATCCACATATTCACAGCCAATTGATCTCTGACCCTTTAATGGGGAAAAATCGTTTATTCAATGAATAGTGCAGGGACAAATGGAGAGCTACATGCAAAAAAATGAAGTTGTATTTTTACCTTCACATCATATATTAAAATTAACTAAAAAATGGATCAAAGACGTAGGTACTCTTAACCTATGTAAAACTTTTCAGAAGAAAATAAGGGTAAATTTTTGTGATCTTAGATTTGACAATGGATTCTGAGAAATGACACCAAAATCACAAGCAGCAAAAGAAAAATAGATAAATTGGGCTTCAAAATTATTTTTTTTCATCAAAGGACACTTAAGAAAGTGAAAAGTCAATCCAAATTTTGGTAGAAAACATTTGCAAATTATTTATCTATTAAAGGACTTGTATCTAGAATTTAAAGAACTGTTAAAACTCAATAAGAAAAAGACAAATAATCCAATTTAAAAACAGGCAAAGAGAGCTTCTGGATAGCAGAACATGTGGAGGTTCCTGGAGGGTGGCATGCCCAGAAAAGGCATGGAAGCTCCGTGCCCCTTTCTCCATACCTTACTCTATTCATCTCTTATACTGAGCTAATGGTTTACCTTTTTGATAAAACTTTTGACCTTAACAAATAAGATCAGTTTGTTAAAGTCAAAAGTACAAGAAAATATAAATTCTTGTAACATCATGGCATGACTTCTATTTCTAGAAGAAACAATACATCACAGCTAGGTGGCATGAAATAGGGTATATCAAACTTGAGTTTAACTACCACCTAGATCACAGGTAAGATCAATAGCTTTGTATCAGGGATGCATGTGTAAGGTAAAATGTTCTGAGATATCTGCCTAAGCAAGTAAAAATCAGCGACAAATAGAATGACCAACTGTCCTAGTTTGCTTGGGACCAAAGAGTTTCTTGGGAAATAGGACTTTCAGTGTTAAACCTGGGAATATCTTGGGCAAACCAGGATGATAGGGCATCCTAAATAACAGAATGTAAAGTGTTGGGCTTAATGCCCTGCATATAGACTAGTCATGGGCCAGTGTATGCCTAGATCTGTCTAAAAAGCCCCTGGGTATCTTCAAAGAGTCAGAGACAGAAAGGGTACATCCTTGGTTTCCAGTAGTCAATAACTCTCTTACATCAACACACACACAGGAAGAATGACAAAGAGGGGTCAGTACATGTGTTTATAGGATGGACTGTTATACTAGGTGATACCCTGCCTCGTAGTAATTTTCATGTGTTCTAAATTAAAATGGCCAATGATATGAATGAAAGGGCAAGTTCTTGTGCACACAAATGTGCCCCTACTCCTTTTGAGGAAGAACTTCATTCAAAATGAAAACCAAAAAAATGTAATAACACACTTACCACATGCCAAGCCCTGTCCTAAGCACTGCAAATATAAATTCACTATATCCTCTTATAATCCTATGATGTAGGTACTATTATTATTCCCATTTTTTATTATCCCCATTTTATGTATGTAGAAACTAGTACACAGCCAGATTACGTAGCTTACCCCCAAGGTCACATGGCTAATAGATATTGAAGTCAAGGATTCGAACTCAGAAAATCTGGCTCCAGAGTCCAAAGTATTAGCCACTATGCTAAGTTGCATCCTCAAATGAGACATATTGTGAGTAGACAAAGAAATGCAGACCTACAAGGAAAAGGCAAGTGAGAAAGGGCTTGGAACTGAAGACAGCAATTCTAATAAATCAGGAAAATTACCTTTTTTGTTTTCTATTGCTAATATACTCATAAGCCATAGTCATACCCCATCTGAAGCAGGGCTTAGAAGATTTTTGTGGGGATAATCTTCTCCCCACATTTCTAATTTGAAATGCCTGCACTTTTGGCCTCTATTGAAAAGAGGAGTATGTAATTTCTGAAAAGATAAATTTGAGTACTTGGGTCAAAAATATTCGGTGTTGTTCAGCAGAATTGACACCTTAAATTCTTGGTTTGACTTGACTGCAGTAAGTCACAGCATAGTCCTGAAAATGGCATGGACGGGGTGACAGTGTGGAGCTTGGACAGTGGACTGTAGTAGGGATAAGCCAATAAGCCCATTAAAGGAAAACATAAAGGATATTTCCAGTGGAAATTCTCAGAATCATTATAGGAAATTAATACAAGTGACTGGCATACTCTCACCTAATAAAACCAAGAGCAGGTATCTGCTAGTCCTATAGTCAAAACAACTTAATAAGATTAGTCTATATTAAGTAAAGGGCTTAGGGATTGTGTGGCTTAGGGTAAGTAGGATACAGTTTTCATTAAGGACATAAGTAAATAAGAAACTTTCTGTTACAACTGAAAATCCCACATTCAATAAACATTTACCTTGAGTGTCCACTATGTGCCAGGGTCTGTACTAAGTATTAAAGAAATGAAAGAGACAGACACAGTCTCTGCCTTCATGATCTTACAGTCTATTGAGTGAAACAGACACTTTTTAACATCACAAATAAATATATAATTATTAATTCTGATAAGTGCTTGAAGGGAAAGAGTAGGGTTTTATGAAAAAGACTAACTATAGAGGCTAATTCAGATAGAAATCCCAGAGTCAGTTCTTCTGAGTCAGTGAAACTTAAGCTGAAACCAGAAGGAAGAGTAGGAGTTAGACAAAGATTTGGAGGTGAGTTTGGAAGTGAACATCCAGGCCAAGAGTCTCAAGGACGGAGAGAGCTTTGTGACATTCTAGGAATAGAGAAGTGTCTGTGTGGCTGCACAATAATGAGCAATAAACTCAAGGTTTAGAATGGACAGGTGGGAAGGGGCCATATCATACAGGTCCTTGTAGACCATGACAAGAAGTCTAGATTTTAATCCAAGTGTGATGGGAAGTCATTGCAGAGGGTTTTAACTGGGGTGAGGGGGTAGTAACACTAAAAGATGTATGGTTTAAACATCTCCAAGCTATATATAATCAAGTCCTAAATTAAGCAGTACAGATTATTTCCTGGTAGATTCAGTATGAGCTGCAGCAAGGAAAAGCATTAATAGTGGTGATGGTGGTAGGTGGGTGGGGAGTGGTCTTTAGCCGAAACTTGAAGGGAGTGTATGAGGCCAAGCCACTCTGAACCAGAATGGTGCCGGTATAGCTAAATAGAAGAATAAAATCTACAGGAAATGAAACAGGGCTTGGAGGCCATTTGGACACTGGATAATAATATGGAGCAGTCATTGATTCTCCAGGACTTGGAGCCATTGGACATGGAAATGCATGTTATAACCATTCAGATAAATAGGGTTAAGAGAGATGAGGGAATGGATTGCTAAAGAAAATTACATTTCCAGTTAAGAAGTGTTGATTTTAAATGTCAGAAGAGCAAAAGAGTAGATGCCATGCTGCTGATGTAAGAGATTAGGCTGGACATTTATTTGAGAATAATGGAAGAGAAATGAAAGCTGAGAATGATGGCAACTTTGAGAAAAAAGAAGCACGGTAACTCAGGATGGAATTTTTTTTCCATATTTCTCAATCTTCTCTTTCTTTCTTGTGTAATAATGACTGGATTTGTTCCCAAAATTCCACATCTAGGTGCACCATAGTTTGGAGCAGTAGTCAGAAAACATTTTTCCTAGAAGACCTGAGAGTAAATATTTTAGGCTTTGTAGGTCATATGGTTTCTGTCACAGCTATTCAAATCTGCCATTATAATGTGAAAGCAGCCATAGACAGCAATACATAAATGAATGAATGTGGCTGTTCCGATAAAATTTTATTTACAAAAACAAACTTAGGCCACAGTTAGACCACAGGCCACAGTTTGCTGACCCTGGCTTAGAACGACAGTAAGATGTTTTCTGTTTGTTACAAGAAAAAAATTACAGATTAATGTGCCTCATAAACATAGAGGAAAATATTCTTTAAAATACTAGCAACTCAATCCAGCAGCACATAAAAAAAGATTATATATCATGACCAAGTAGGGTTTATCTCAGAAATGCAAGGTTGGTTTAACATTCACATCAATAAATATAACTCACCGTATTAACAGAATAAAGAAGAAAAACATATAATCATCTCAATTGATGTAGAAAAAGCATTTGAAAAAATTCAATATCCATTCATGATAAAAAATTCTCAGCAAACTAGAAATAGAAGGAAACATCCTCATTTAATAAAAGTTCTCTATGTAAAATTGACAGTTAATACACTTACTGGTAAAGAGACTAAATGATTTTCTTGTAAGATCAAGAACATGGCAATCCTTATTCCTGATCCCACCACTTATATTCAAAGCTGCAATAGACATCCTACTCATTGCAAAACAAGAAAAAGAAATAGAAGGTGTACAAACTGCAAATGAAGAAGTAAAACTGGCTTTAGTGGTGTATAACAGGGACATATACATTTTTAAAAATTCTACTATCTACAAAAATGCTATTAGAACTAATTAGTGAATTTGTAAAGATAACAGAATAGAAAGACAATATAAAAACAATTGCATTTCAATATTCTAGAAATAAAAAATTGGGAATGGAACATTTTTTAAAACTCCAATTTACAACAACATCCAAAAACAGGGCATACTTAAGAATAAATTTAACAAAATATGAGCAAGGCCTGTACACTGAAAACTATAAAACATAATCAAAAGAAATTGAAGAAAACCTATATAAACTGAGAGATACAACATGTCTGTGGATTATAAGCCTTCAAATTCATATGATATCAATTCTCTTAAAATTCATTTATAGATTCAATACAATCCTAATCAAAAGTTAGCATGCTTTTTTTAATAGAAATTGACAAACTAAATCTGTAATATATGTGAAAATAAAAAGACCTAAAGGGGCCAAAGCAATTTTAAAATTAAGCAAGCTAACAAAATAAAAGTTGGAAGACTTTATCTGATTTCAAAACTTGCTACAAAGCTACGTTAATCAAGAACAGACATATATCAGGTTCTTCAATAAAAAAAGAAAAAACAAACAAACAAACAAAAAAAAGAACAGGCACATAGATGAATGGAATAAAAGGGAGAGTCAAGAAATAAGCCCACACATAATAGTCAATTGATTTTCAACAAAACTGCCTTGGAAATTCAATTGAAGAATGGATAGTATTTTCAACAAATGATGCTGTAACTACTAGACATCAATATGAGGAAAGAATCAACATCAACCTTTACTTCACACCATGTACAAAAATTAGCTTAAAATGTATCATATATCTAAATATAGAAGCTAAAACGATTGCTTCTCGGCCTTTTGGCTAAGATCAAGTGTAGAAGCTAAAACTACAAAACTTCTAGAAGAAAACAAAGGAAAAATTGTGGCCTTGAATTAAGGAAAGAATTTTCATATAGGATACAAAATATATGAACCATAAATGAAAAGGTTGATAAAATGAGCTTTATAAAAATTAAAAGCTTCTACTCTTTGAAAGGCACAATTAAGGAAATGAAAAAACAAGCCATAGACTGAAAGAAACTATTAGAAATACATATATCTGATATAGGACTTGTATCAAGAATATATAAAGAAGTCTTATAGCTCAATAACAAGAAGACAGATAACTTCCTTCACCACTAAATGGTCAAAAAGCATGAATAGAAACTCAAAAAAGAAGATATAGTGATGGCCAATAACCACAGGCAAAAATGCTCATTATTTATTTCCATAGAAAGGCAAATTAAAACCACACTAAAATACTACTACATGACCACTTGAATGACTAAAATTAAAAGACTGACCATATCAAGTACTGGTGAGGACATGGAACAAGTAAAACTTTCAAACATTGCTGTTGGAATGTAAAATGGTATAACCACTTTGGAAAACTCCTCAGCACTTCAGCACTTTCTCATAAAATTAAATATTCACTTACCAGACAATCTAAAAATCCTCCACTAGGTATTACCCAAGAGAAATGAAAACTTATGCCTATACAAAGACTCCTACACAAATATAAATAGCATCTTTTTATTTATAATAGTGGAGCACTGGTAAACTGGCTCCCCAGGAAAATAAAAGCCCTAATTTTCCAGTTTCCTTGGTGTAAATAGTCTCACCATGGTTGATTTCAAGCTACCAATCTGACATCATGGGACATGGAGTTGAGAAGAGATATGCGCAATCAGCTCCCACAGGCTGGTACAAGCCAGCTTTAGCAAACCACTGATGTATCGCTCAAAACTGGAAATAACTCAAATGTTCATCAACAGGTGAATGGATAAACACACTGTAGTATATTCAGTGCAATGGAATACCATTCGGCAATGAAAAGGAATAAACTACTGATGCATGCTACAACATGGATGAATCTCAAAGACATTATGCAGAATAGAAGAAGCCAGACACAAAAGAGTACATACTGTATGATTCCAGTTATATGAAATTCTAGAATGTGCAAACTAAAACAAAGTGACTGAAAGAACATCAATGGTTCTCTGAGTGTCGGAATGGGATTGGGGTGAAGGGGATTTTCATAATTACTTGAGTCAATATATTTATCAAAACTCACCAAACTGTATTCTTTAAAAATGAATGAAGTTTATTTTATGTAAATTATACCTCAATAAAGTTCATTTAAAAAATTTTATTTTCTAGCTTTTGCACAACTGAGTAGTAAGATCTCCCTCTAGTTTATGTCCATTAATTTGACTTTTTAGTACTGGAAGAACCTAACATTATTTGCAAAACCAGAAATACAAATATGTGCTCTTACTTTTAGAGCATTCATTAAAACATTAGAGTAGTTCTAGAATCCTGGGAAAGCCCATTGTTAATACCTCTCTATCTAAAAAAGTATCCTTTGATCTCTACTCACTGGAGACTGTCTCTAAATTGATTTCCCATTTGCCTCTCCTCTCCTACCACCCATTCTCTATATCTAGGGCTGGTCTTCATGTGGTATATAAAGAGTGGACGTAATATTCATCATGTACCACCTGAAGCAATCAATTTATGCAGCAATAATATCACCAACCTTAAATAAAATCTCCAAGATTTGGATACCTTAGCAGCAAACTAATTATTTAATCCACAGAAAGCTAGTAAGGTAATTAATACAAAAAACACTTACATAGCACTCACCATGTGTCAGGCACTGTTCTGTGAGCTTTATATTAAATTAATCCATTTAATCCTCACAACTCTCTCAAGTAGGCACATCATCACTATCCTCAACTTACTATTGAGGAGACTGAGGCACAGAGTGATTAAGTATCTTGTCCAAAGTCACCCAGCTAGTAAGTTGTGAGGGTTGGGATGCCTTTGCTTACAAAGAACTTTGTTCTTCAAGTTATAGAACTTTTATAATAAACACAAAAGTAAGTCAGTTCTGTGGCAAAGACAAAATGGAAGAAAACATTGTTATTTTCAGTAGAGTCATAAAAACCAAGAATCTGAACAGTATGTACAATACAACCCCAATTTCGTTACTGCATATTGCACTCACAAATGGATAGATACATAAAAATCCATTTAAAAACTTCAAAGATGAAAACTTGAATGTTAACAAAGATTATCTCTTTTTGGTTAAATTGTATATGATCTTTTTTCCTTCTTCATTGATTTCTGTATTTTCCAAATGTCATACAATATGTATTAATTTTATAATTTGAATAAAAAAGTCAATGTCTTTTCAACTACACATGAATTTTAGCCGGGCGCGGTGGCTCACACCTGTAATCCTAGCACTCTGGGAGGCTGAGGCGGGAGGATCGCTCAAGGTCAGGAGTTCAAAACTACACATGAATTTTAAATATTTTAAATGCTCCCTGGCATTCTACGGTCTCAAAGAATCTTTTCAGTAAGTCAAAAGTTCTCTTTCTACAAACAATACATCACATTAAAGAGCAAGGAACATTCGAGTTATACCTAGTGTAATACGTATTTTACAGAATAATTTCATATTCTATTTTATACTACTCATAATGGTTTGACTTTGTGAATTTTAACAAAAACGGCTTTTAACCAAATGTTGCAAACTACATTAGGACAATCAAATTATTTTGCCATACACTTTGGAAAAGAGATAGATTAATTGAAAATTTATATGCAGTAGCATGGGAGTAATTATATGTACTAAGCCAAATTTACTTATGATAATAGATTTAATTGAAAAATTCTTTAATGTACAATTTTAATAAGAGCACTAAAGAAATTGGGAAATTTGAAGAACATCTAATCATTTCTGAATTATAATTGTAAATGAGTGCAGATGACCTAATCTGCTTACGTAAATGGTAATTATTAATTTAGCAACTGTACAAATGAGCTCAAAACATGAACTACAATAATTATGATACAAACCAATAACTTCCTTATCTGCCACTTACACAAATGAGTAAATTATATGAGAAATGTTTTCTCTATACTTTAAAAGCTAATGTAAATTTAAGAACCCAGGGAAATTATTACTGTAATTAAAATAATAGGTATACACAAATATGGAAAACGAACAGCTGGATTTGTAAAGCTTGAAGAAAGAACATTTCATTCTTTAAATCTTAATATCGTGCATCGTTCATTGTAACTGCAATGAATAATGAATCACTGGAAAAATAATATCGCCTCCTGTAGTAAGTTACTATCTATGGTACTGGTTTTTAAAAGCATTGTGCGCTTAATGTTTTCCTCAAGAACCATGTCTTCTCATTCCCACCTCACCAAGGGCACTGAGTGAAAACCCAAGGTAATTTTCAAAGCGTCTTTCAATGCTAAGTGTGTTTCATTATATTGTGATTCACCTTGAGAGAGTTTGTGTAGGAAAAAATTGGGAGGAGGGGAGAATATCAGAAAATTGCAGCGTTTAGATTTATTTATTGTGTGTGTTGTGGTGCGGGAGGGAGAGCTAAAGCACAAAAATCTCTGTCAGTTAAGGAGGGAGTAGCAGAGCCCAGGAAGTTCCAGAAACGATGGTGGCAATAGGAGCACTTGGACTGGAAACAGGAAGCGTGGTCTCTGGGACAGTGGAGCCAGGAGTCCCCAGTGGCTCTCCACCCACGCCTTTCTCCATGCACTCCAGCGTCCCTCTGCGAGCTTAGTCTGAGTTTGGCCCTGCAAATAGCCTCAGTTTGGCTACAGTGTGACCTGCCTGGCCCTGGGTGGGCGTGCGCTATGGAGGGCTTGGGAATTCAGATGACACAGGCACAGGAAAGCCAACGCTCCTGACACTGTCTTGTCATGTGTCCTTCCAAACCAGGTGGGGTGAGGTGCAGGGGGAGCTCCCTGGCAGGCCACAACGGCCCTAACTGCAATACTCACCACCACATGCCTTACAGCCTCTGTAGGCTGGGCCTGCAGAGAGAGAGGGTACCCACAGTGCAGCCTTGAGGACTACTTCCATGGTGGGTCTAAGGGCAGCTGCAGGAGCTTCTCCCCAGGCGCCACTGCTGCTCTAGCTGCCCCCACCCTCCACAGCCAGGGCCGCCTCTGACAGCCCCCGTTCCTGCTCTACCAACTCTGTGATTCACTAGTCTTCATGCAGGGCTTTGGAATATCAGTTTTGGAGATTAACAGAAGCTTCTGGCCCGGCATGGTGGCTCACATCTGTAATATCAGCACTTTGGGAGGCTGAGGAGGGAGAATTGCTTGAGGCCAGGAGTTTGAAATCAGCCTGGGCAGCATAGCAAGACCCCATCTCTTAAAAAAAAAACAGAAAAGAAAAGAAATTAGCAGGCGTGGTGGCACTCACCTGTAGTTCTAGCTACTTGGGAGGCTTGAGCCCAAGAATTGGAGGCTGCACTGAAATATGATAATGCCACTGCACTCCATTCTGGGTGACAGAGTGAGACCATGTCTCTAAACAAAACAAAATTAAAACCTAGGCCAGGCGCAGTGGCTCACGCCTGCAATTCTAGCACTCTGGGAGGCCGAGGTGGGACAATTGCTTGGGTTCAGGAGTTTGAGATCAGCCTGAGCAGGAGCGAGACCCCATCTCTACTATTAATAGAAAAAAATTAGACAAACAACTAAAAATAGAAAAAAATAGCCAGGCATGGTAGAGCGTGTCTGTAGTCCCGGGAGGCTGCTACCTAGGAGGCTCAGGCAGGAGGATGGCTTGAGCTCAGGAGTTTGCGGTTGCTGTGAGCTAGGCTGATGGCATGCACTATAGGCCAGGCAAGACAGTGAAACTCTGTCTCAAAAAAAAAAAATACTAAAACCTAGAGTCCAGAGATGAAACCATCTTCATATGGTAACCTAATCTTTGATAAACCAGACAAAAATATACATGGAGAAAAGAATCTCTTTTCAATAAATCATGCTGGGAAAACTGGATAGCTACATGCAGAAAAATGAAACTGGATCCCTACCTCTCACCTCTCACAAAAATACACTCAAGGTGGTTAACAGACCTAAACCTAAGGCATGAAACCTTAAGAATCCTAGAAGAGTGTTGGGGTTTTTGTATGTTGCCTGGACTTACCTGAAACTCCTGTCCTCAAACAATCCTCCCACCACAGCCTTCAGTGTAGCTGGGATAACAGACTTGAGCACCCAGCTCAAATGCATTTTTTCTTATATATATAAATGGCTTGAGCAATCCAAATACATGAAAAGCATTGAGAAGAGAAAGAAATGCTACCTCTTCTGCAAGGGAGACACATCAACTCCCCTAAAAAATTGTTTTGAAACATTTAAAAAAGAAAAAGAAAAGGCAAGGATTAGTGTCTCTCCCCAGCTTGTCCCATCTATCCAGTGGACATCTGGGCCCATGAGTCACCTGCAAAGAACAGTTGTTGGACCCAATTTTATATTAGTTAGGATTTTCTTTTTTTTTTTTTTTCTTTTTGAGACAGAGTCTCACTCTGTTGCCTGGGCTAGAGTGCTAGAGTGCCATGGCATTGGCCTAGCTCACAGCAACCTCAAACTCCTGGGCTCAAGCAATCCTCCTGCCTCAGCCTCCCAGGTAGCTGGGACTACAGGTACACGCCACCATGCCTGGCTGATTTTATTGTCTATTTTTAGATGTTTGGCTAATTTCCTTCTATTTATAGTAGAAACGGGGTCTTGCTCTTACTCACGCTGGTCTCGAACTCCTGAGCTCAAGCAATCCTCCCGCCTTGGCCTCCCAGAGTGCTAGGATTACAGGCGTGAGCCACTGCACCCGGCCTAGTTAGGATTTTCTAAACTGACAGATGATCAGGTTTTAATTGTATATCCCCAGAAGGTATTTTTCTTGTTTTTAAGTAAGATTTATTCTTATTCTCCTGCACTCAGATGGGACATGGTTTATTTTTTGTTATGTTGTCACATTCAAAATATTTCCTTCTGATGATTTATTTTCAGGCTGTCTGGATTTCTTTTCCATGTCATCATGAGGCTCAGGATTACCGATTTTGTTATTTGATTAGGACCTTTTTTTTCCTGCTTGCATTGATTATCCTCTTAATGCTCACCTAAGACTCAATAAATAGCATTCTGAGGCAAACTGTTTTTTAGCTATGGAAGCCTTTAAATTGAGTGCATCTGTGCTATGAGCTGCTGCAGTTCTCAAAGGGGAATGTGCTCTTACACTTTACTCTTTCCAATTTGGCAAATTAGTCCCATTGAGTAATGATTCCTGGTGGAAATATCTTTGCAGCAAATAAATAATAACTGCATTATAAATGATCCTAGTTCCATTAAGAAATGTTGACATTATTAAGAACACTATTCCTAATCCTCAATGAAACATATGATGGGCTGTAAATGGATGAATGTTCTAGAGTACAATTATTTACAAGAAAGTTACTTCCTGAGCCAATCAGTACATTTAACAAAGTCATTTTCTCTAGAGTTGGCTCTATGCACCTGCATGGAGACTTCAGGAGTCCAAGGCGAGACTTGTAATGACTTGTAATTGTAATGTCTATTTTAATAGCTTTCTAGACAATTGGGGCAAAAAATAAAGATAAAGCTTACTAAACAATATGCAGTTGAAATCCTATAAATTGTATTTTAGGATTGTTTAATGTGATGGAAAGACAAAAGAATGACTCTATTGTCTTTGCTTGAGCCCATTATCCGAAGTGAGGTGACACAAGATCAGAAGAATGGGCTCCACATGTACTCACCATCAAATTCGTACTGACTGATTAACACTATGGTGCTCAGGTGGTGGTGGTGTTCTCCAGGGATTAGGGGGTTGGGCGGGGGTAGACTCACAGTGGTGAGCATTGTAGAGGGGAAGGGCATCCCTCAAACCCTTGCTAGGGAGAGGCAAAGATATAAAGTGTAACCAAAACGTTTGTGCTCTCATAATTTCCTGAAATAAAAAGAAAACAATGACAACAACAACAAAATAATACTAAAAGGTATTCCTAATAGTAAGAAAATGCCTACCAGCTGTTCTCCATTTCCAAAATGAGTATGAGCTAAACAATAAATGGAATTCAAATTCACTTGTTGGAAGTCAGGGAGCCAGATGAAAAGACCTCTTGAGAGAACTTCCAGCTCTAAGGTTATATAGAAAATAAAATGTCTTTCTTTAAGAGTATTGAACTATATGCATACTATCAGAAGAGTTGAAACAATATATGCATGGAATAATTTTAACATATTTTCAGTGATTTCCTTCATACATACAAATGCTATTAGCCTTCCATCAAGAAAGCATATACTTTTGGTTATTTGTCCACTATTGGTGCTTTATTTACATTCTTATTCAGTGCAGGCTGTTAGCAACTCCAAGGGCAAGCACACTTAACTGACTCACACAGGGTTTGAATTCATAACCCTGGACTCATTAGCACGAAGCAAAATAAGCCATCTACCTGAACCAAACCACACCGGAATATCTTAGGGAGGGGGTAGAGGGGGAATGTTAATCTATGTTTCAATTTCAGTACATATTTTGTTAGAGACCAAGTAGACATAATAAATTATTAAGCCCTATTTCTAACTTGAGATTCTATGAGTCTATATAGGGGTTTTATAGAAGAGAGATATGGATAGATTCTCCATGCTTGACAATTTGCCTCTTTTAGAATGCTTTGCCTCTTTTAGAATGAGGCAAAGATTTCAGTCAGGATCCAAACTAAAGTGACTGAAGCTTACAGAAAGGAAAGGTGATTTTCTTTCTGACCTGATTTGCTGATCCCAAATGCAACCCACTGATTCTTTTTCATTAAGCCACTATCCACCATGGTAACCATTTTATATTATTACTCAACCTGGTCAGCAGTTGAGCCAATCTTCAAGAGGTGAGAGTTTTAGAATAGCATTAACAAAAAGAATTCTCCAATAAAAGATGAGCATTTTCCACGATAAAAGACTTGGCTTGAAGCCTTAAAACCTTCCTGTGTAGTGCAAAAAGCAAAAGATAAATCAGATATATTCCCACTGTGGAGCAAGTAGAATATGGCAGTATATTTTTGTAGACATAGAAATGAGAATTAAATAACTCATATATCTTCTTTCTACAAAGTGAGGAAACCTTTGAGAGCAGATACATTTACTTTCTGCAGGGCTTCAAGTAACAAATTCTATTCAAAAAAGAAAATGCTGAGCAAAAGGAAGACTTTGGATTGTAACAACACGGAGCAATGGCAGAGTCTCATTCCCATCCCAATGAAGCCAGCACTATGCTAGAGGGAGTTGAGATAGAAAACTAGGACTGACAATTGTATTCCCCAGGGGAATAAATAGATGTTACAAAAATTTATTTCCACCTGCAATTTCTAGCATTCTTTTAGGCACAATACAGAGAAGACGTCCTTGCAATTTTATAAATGCTTCCCTGAGGAAAGAGCATGAGACAGCGTAGATGTCTTTTATAAATGTCAAGTAGATGCATTATTGGATTATATAATGTACAGAAGTAAGGACAGATTGCTAATAGAATATGAATATTGAATGTTCTTTTGAGAATAACTATTTTTACTTTAAATGGAGGATTTTTTATCCTCTTCAGAACTCTAACAAAGTTCACTCAGTCCCCAAGAACCCTGATTATAGACTCAGATGAATCATCTGAAGGGCAGGAGTACTGGGAAAAGGCAGAGAAGAAAGGCTGGCCAAGTTACCTGCTGCCTTTGATCCCAACAGGAGCCAGTAAACCTATTAGGGTATCTCTAATTTTCTCTGGGCCCTGGTGAGAAGAGCCTAAACCGTAGACTGTGCACCGCTGGTCTGTGACAGCCTCTTGACTTCACACTTGACTGTCCAGTACTCTAGATTCCTGATGAGTCTTGTCAATCAGCTTCCTTCACATGGAGCAGATTCAGAGAATTTCTGGAGTTTAGTTTTTTACTATAAAAGATAAAGTAAAATGCTCATCTTTTTTCCAACATCTCTAAAATGTGTACATACAACTATGATACTTATAATAACCGTCTAGTTCTCAACTTTGATGCCATAGAACAATACCCTTTCCTATTGAATAGATGTCAATGGAAGAAAAATAAAATACCTTCTCACACCCACTCTTTTTGTGGCCCACTGCTACTGTGACTTGTTCATATTTGGCCATACGTATACGTATCAGTAAGGATTCTTACATAGAAATGATAGAAGAGTAGATAATTCATATTTATTCGTTGTCTACTTTGTTTCAGTATGCTAGGAGCATTATATATTTATTTATCCCCATTTTATTGGTATATGGCTTCTGTATGTATGGTTACAAAGAGGCAGAGCTGAGGCTGGAATTCAGCTATCCTGCTTCTGACTTACTACAGGCACAAGAGACGGGAGGAATAAGTGAGTGGGAAGTGTGCACCAAGGATGACTTACAATCAGCTGTCTTACACCACTTTCTAAAATATGAATTTCAAGTGTTCTGACAATGAAGATATCATTTATAGGCCTGCAAATAACACCAAGCGTGGAGTCAATTGAGCTACTTCCTAGTAACCAATTAACTTCCACAAACTCAGATTTCCTTTATGCAAAACAGTAATAAAACCTGCATGACACACGGTATAGTGGAAGAAGCATGAATTTTGAAGTCTCTTTGTAAAGTTGATCAAGTGACTCAACTTTTCTGAGCTTCAGATTTTACACTCAGAAACTAAGTTTGGGTCTGAGAAATCACCTATAAGCAAAAAGCTATAAGCTTTAATTCATGGATTTTGTTTCAACTATTATGTTCCTTAACAGGCATTTTGTCGTTCTTTGAAGTCCTGTGCTTTGATCCAAATATTGCATGCATCATACATCAGTCAGGGTAGGCTAGGTTATGCAGAGGTAAAAAACAATCCTAATATCTCAGTTGCTTTCAGTAGCAAAGAATACTTCTCACTCATGTGCATTGTGAGTCAGCTGAGGTTCTGCTCCACATTTTCTTCACTTGGGATCCCAAGTTGGTAGCGTCTGTCTGGAACATTGTTATTTATTGCAGTAGTAGAAGAAAAGATACAGTGAACACCACACTAGCTCTTAAAGCTTCTGTGTAGAAGTGACATAATGTCACTTCCATGTACATTTTATTTTCCAAGCAAGTCACAGAAGTCTTAAAGGGAAAACTATCCCTGCCATAAAGACACAAATATTTTTATGTTCAAAAAGAATGTGTACAGCATACAGCACATGCTAGGCATAAGGAACACAGAAAAAGTCACAATCTCGGCCCTAAAAAGCCGTTAGTCTAGTGAAGGGGACAAATAAATTGTGCTATCTCTGTCCAATTATAGGATTTAAGGCAGAGGTGAGAATGGAGAAGCATGTTATTTTGATATTCTCTTTTAAGAATTTGCTGATGCTCTAGATCAGCATAACAATAGACCTGGTATTATTTTTAAAGATCAGGGTTAGTCATATCCATCTGCCACATGAGTGTTGAAACATGGTTCTTATCAGTTAATCTCTGAAATGTTGTTAAAACCACAGTGTATAGGTCTTCAACTGCCTCAGTCATTCATTGACTTTGTCCGAAGGGTGAAGACAAAGCAGCAACCACAGAAGGGAATATTCCCTGAGCCCTAGTGGTAATCATCAAACAACATCACTTTGACTATCAAGTAAAATAAGTTTAGAAACAGACAAACCTGATTATGAAGTACCTACTACACTATTTTAAATTAAATTATTGTTTTAAATGCTTATGTGATTAGTGTCATCATTACTTAATAATAATTTAAAAACCCTTTATATAGTGTTGACTTACACAGCACTGAAGTAGGTGATATCTATTATAATAAACACGTATTAAGTGTAGTCCACCCAGTATCTACTTGTTCTGACCAAGCTTCTTCTTGAAACCCAAGACATCCTAAAAATTCTGATGAATTAGCAGAGAAAATGCTCAAGATCCCATCTTCCCTTTTCTGTTTTGAAGCTTTCTTCATCTGGTCTCCTCTACTTAATCTATTGCTTTTGCACATAGATTCAGCCTTCTGTCTAGCTTCCCTTTCACAGATAACCTAGTTGTGTGTGGTTCTCTCTTGTGATTCATCACTTCCCTACTTTGTTTTCTCACTCACCAGGTCTGTGTGCCATGGTTAGAACCTGGACACATACGATGTCATTCTCTCAGTTCTTTGAAAAGTACAGCCCTAGACCTATTATGGTCACTTTTGATGCTCACCACATACTTCCTGGTCACTTTCTTTGAGCCCATGCAGGATTATTCTTCTCTTCTTCTGTTAAAGTTAGGTATGGCCATATGATGTGCTTTGGCCAGTGAAGTGTGAGCCAAACAAATGTGTATCATATACTGCTGGAAGTTTTAAGAGCCAGTGCAAAATTTGCAACAGTTCCCAACTTCCTATCATTCAAGTTAGGTTGCCCATCCCCCTGGGTCCCTGGGTGATTATGAAATCAGAGCCTCCTTGCAAACTTCATTGAACGTTTAGGGATTATGAGAAAGAAATGTCTGTTATTTTGAAACCACTAAAATTTTATGTTATTTGTTGTAAGCATTATAATGTCAGCATCATGTGGTCTATTCTGACTGATATGATGCTCAAAGGAGTTAAATGATTTAGTGTTTTTATTGGTGATAACAAACCACATAGTATCATTCTCTGGTACTTGGTTATGTGTATATACATGTGTTCTAGAATGAGAGTTTAGATTCTATCCAATTTTTCACTTCTCTCAAGTTCTTACATCATTTAAAAAAGAAAAAGACCTTCAAAGCAGAACTCTGTCCCTGAGTGGAAAAAAATTCCCTAAAAAGGCAATTTTAAACATCTTCAGATAAATATCTTAAGTTTCTTCCAAAGAATTATATGCATAACTTCAGTGCCAGAATGATCGTATCTCTAAGAAATACTTTGGCATTTATAAGGCCAACATAAACTTGGTATTGGAATTTGCAGATCATTCTCCACGTGTAAGATTAAAGGAAAGAGCTTTAAAAGTTTTCAGCTGGTATATATCAGCATGTCCTCTTAAATAACTAAAGAGAAAAAGGCTGAAGGCTCACAACTTTGGTATTTTATATAAAGGAATAACCTTATTTTTCCGCAGATCACTGATTTTTATCTATCTTAAGTCAATTTACTAAGGTTTTTTATGGCTTTTATGAAAAAGTTGGTGGTCTGTACTGGACATAATATCAAATAGGCAGATGTATAGGTCATAAAAGCAAAGATTTAAAAGATTGAGCCTGTTGTGGCTATATAAAAGAAACTAAAGGCTAAAGGAAAGTGACTATATAAATCATACCACTGGGAAGTTAATGAATGGTATGAAGAGAATGACCTGAAACACTTGCTTAGTGCACTCTTCTTTATCACTTTTACCATATAGATTTAAAAAATTCCCAAACTAGAATTCACTTTCAAAACTAAGCCAGTATTTACTGACTATTGGCTTAGCTTCTATTAAGTGTCTGTCTGCATGTTTGTTTTTATATATTGGTGAAAGGATAGAGAGATTGGTAAACCTTCAAACTCCTTGGCTTCATCTTCAAGACCTTCTTATTCAAAGGATCTCTAGTGGGCACTAGGAATCCTATTTTAAAGCTGTTAAGCTACAAAAGACTTTGATCTTGCCTAATTAAGACCCAGGCTAATAGGGCATCTTCCATGTAGCAGGTATTCTATTCATGTTTGTGAAAATACACAGGTATGTGCTTGTACATTCGGACGTAGATCTGTCTTCTGAATGTATTAAAGTTATTTGCAGTATTTCTAGTCAACCAACTGAACGCAACATTTGAAGACTAATTATGCGTGAATTGATGTAAAGGGCACCCTTCTTAAATGAGAAACCTGCACATTTTGAAACTTTTGATGTTTCTTGACTCCCCTTGTTTTTATGAATTTTTAAATATGGCTTAATAATACCTACCTCACACAGTTTTTGTTCTAGGAGTAGGAAAGAAACATTTTCCTTACCCTGTGAAGTAAACTGCCCTACCTTCTTCTCAAAATCTAAATGCTGTCTCCTGGTGCTGTAACTTCCTTCATAAACCATCTACTCTCTTGTTTTTTATAACTGCATCCCCTTTCTCTTAACTTTAAATTTATGTTCCCTCAGTTGGATAAACAATACCATCAAGTGTATTTTATGATCAAGGAAACACAGATAAAAATTGTTTAAATGTAATCACTTGACCATCACATAAACACTAGTAATATTATAGCATTTAACTGGTAGAAATCCAAAGTACCTATAAATATCATCTAGTACAAGCTAATAAATAAAAAAGTGAGATTTCTGAATGGGATAAATATTCTGTAAATAAAATGATGCCTACAAATACCTAGCTCTGAAACTAAGTTTAAGCCAGGATTAGATGTTTATAAATGATATTTATGTTTTAAACATAACTACTAATTTTTGACATATGCCAGCTCATCATAACTTGAGTTAGGAAGATGACAAACTATCTGAAGGAAGAATACTCGTGTACAACTCTCAAAAGAACAACTAAATCTCCAAGTAGAATATTAAAAAACATCCAGGTGATTTTGCCATGCCCGTGATTACATGCCGACCACTTTCTTCATCGGTTTTTCTTTATTGCTGATTATGAAATCCAGATTCTCATTACCTATTTTGGAACTGTTGGAGGTAGACATTGCTAGAAGCAAAAACAAAAGTGAGGGAAATGGGTAAGTGGCATCAGTGCAGTGTCAAACTGAAAAGAATGGTCCATGTCTGTCCTCCCACGATGTCCCAAGGTGAATTTTGTGAAACTAAATGAAGCACAGGTGTTATATTCAAGCCTTTTTCATTACTGAATTTTAGCTAACGCCCCTGAAATTATAAGATAATGTAGTCAAGTGGGAAAAGAGAAACTGTGACCATTAGGCAAGAGGCCACAGTTTCTTTTTTTCCTCACGGTGTACTGAAGGATGTTAATTGTCGTCATTATTAACCTCATTATCCTCAATATTATCATTGCCAAGCACATTCATGAAGTTTCAATACGCTTGTTGAATATTTAAAACAAAACATTTGTGCATTCTAACTTCTAGAAGCCAACTTTTTATAAATTCAGGTTTGAGATAATTTACATTTAATAAAATTAATTTATTTTGGGATGTACAGTTCTATAAATTTTGACAAACATATATAGTTCCATTGCTACCACTAAAACTTTCTTTGTACCCTTTTGTAATCAATCTCTTCTTCCAATCCCTCATACATAGCAACCACTGATATAAATTTTGCCCCTATACATTTTCCAGATTGTTAAATAAGTGGAATCATACACCATATAGTCTATTATATCTGGTGTCTTTCACTTAGCATAATACTTTTAATATTCATTCATGCTGTTTTAAATATCAATAGTTTACTCATTTTTTTGTTGAGTAATTTTCCACTGGATGGTTATATCATAACTTGGTTTTCATGCAGCCATTGATTGACATTTGGGTTATTTCCAGGTGTGGGCAATTATGAGTAAAGTGTATTTAAACTTTTGCATACAGGTCCTAGAATCTAAATAAAACCTTTAAAATTATTACTTCAACTCAATGCCACATGAACATGCCATGAATATAGAGGGCTTTAAAGTTTTTGTTGAAGTAATGATTAAAAATTACTTCAATAATAATGTTTATTTAATCTACAGACAATAGCAATACATTAATACATACACTAAACTCTTTATTATGTTATTACATATATATGAAGTATAAAATAATAACATTTACTCTATGGATAACACAACAGTTATCGAAAGTAGAGGCATAGAGGACAATTACAAAATAACCATTCTTAATTACCATTATTACTAACATTATTAACATTATTAGCATTATTTACATTATAGTGGCAATGTTAAGATTCTCTTCTAATTTCTACTCTTTCCTATTATTAACTTGGCTCTGCGCTTTAAGCTATAGAAGACTCTAATTGAATAGAGAAGTATTATGTTTGCATAGAGCCAGGACAATTAAAGGGCTTTACTGATATCATCAGCTGTGCAAAAATGTTCTAAAAGACAAGAAGCCTAAAGATTTCCATTCTCCCTGCAAAGGGAAATGGGATCCTTGTTTCCCCAGTTAGTCTTACCCCCTTCTACTGCTTGTCACTAGGGAAAGAAAATGACTTTCTAGGAAAATTATTCTATCATTAAGTAAATTATTTTAAAAACACAAAGTTATACAATAAAAACACGTTAGGTTCTTTTTTTCCAGACCTCACTACCTGAAATTTTGGGAGCTAAACTGGCCTGAGCTGTCCTTACAGGCATGTACTCACATGGCATGAAGTTAGGGTTATGGAGAAACTTTCCCTTCCTTTACCAATTCACCCCATAATCCCTAAGGATATACCTCCCCAAGTCAGCATAAACTCCTATACTCATCATTAGTTCCAGTGACTTGATTAAAAATGTGGTCTCTTCAACACTACCTAAAGCAATCTACAGATTCAATGTAATCCTTGTCAAAATACCAATGACATTATTCACAAAAATAGGAAAAAAATCCTAAAATTTATGTGGAACTACAAAAGACCTCAAATAGCCAGAGCAATCCAGAGCTAAAAGAACAAAGCTTGGGCCAGGCAAAGTGAATCAGTCCTGTAATCCCAGCACTTTGGGAGGCCCAGGGAGGAGAATTGCTTGAGGCCAGGAGTTTGAGACCAGCCTAGGCAACATAATGAGATCTCATCTCTACAAAATAAGTTTAAAAAAATAAATTTGGTGGGAGTGGTGGCACATGCCTATAGTCCTAGCTACTCAGGAGACTGAGGCATGAGTATTATGTGTGCCCAGGAGTTCAAGGCTGCAATAAACTATGATCTTACCACTGCACTCCAGCCTGGGTGAGAAAGCAAGGCTTGGTCTCAAAAAAAAAAAAAAAAAGAGCAAAGTTGGAAATAATACATTACCAGCCCTCAAAATATATTACAAAACTGTAGTAACCAATAGCATGGCACAGGCATAAAAACAGACACATAGAGCAATGGAAAAAAATAGAGAACCCAGAAATTAATCCATATATCTACAGCCAACTGATTTTTGACAAAGGCACCAAGAACACTCCTTGGGGAAAGGGCACCCTCTTCAATAAATGGTGCTGAGGAAACTGGATAACTATTTGCAGAAGAATGAAACGAGACCCCTCCTATCACCTTATACAAAATCAACTCAAAATGGATCAAAGACCTAAATGTAAGATCAGAAACAATGAAAATACTGTAACAGAAGTAAGGGTCTGAAAAAGGACAGCATGTTCTACAAATTGTCTCTTTAAAATCCCTCACCTTTTCTGGGAATTAAAACCTACATTTCTCCTGCCTGAGGCCAATAAAGGGGCAGAAAATGTTCTTTTTTCTTTGTATTTTAATCCACAGGAGATGGCTCAACAGAATTGTCTGGACAGAGGTCAGGAGATCATTTTCACTGGAGAAGCTGTAGTTGAACAGCAATAGCCTGAAGCTGAAAACCCCTTTTATAAGCTTCATATTTCTGCTTAAAGGGAGGACACTGGGTGTTTAAGACAAAAGTCTGCCATCCTCCTCATTAGCAGACAATTTAATAAACTTCTTTCCTTTTCCTCAAACTGTTTGCCCTTGTTTTTCATTTGGCTGTGGGGACAAGTACAGGACTTTTGGTAACAATACTAGAACAAAACATAGGAGAAACACTTTAGGACATTGCTCTGGAAAAAGATTTCATGAATGAGGACTCAAAAGCACAGGCAAAAAAGCAAAAATAAACCAATGCAGTTATATCAAGCTAGAAACCTTTGGCACAGTGAAGAAAACAATCAACAGAGTGAAAAGACAACCAACAAAATGGGAGAAAATATTTGCAAACTACTCGTCCATCCAACAGATGACTAATATCCTGAATGTACAAGAAACTGAAACATCTCAACAGAAACATCACTATGTGCACCATGAAAATGTGCAATTATTATATGTCCACTAAAATAAATAAATAATAAAGAGAAAACTGAAAAAAATATGATCTCTTTAAAATGTGAATAGCCATTTCCAAGCCTGCTTTATGTGTAATATTTCTTTGGTAGGTTTTTTATTTTTCATTTAATATTAAGATTTATGGTACAAATATAAATTGTGCTTTCACATGGGAAAACAGCACCCTCTAGAAAGTAGGAAAGTTCTCAACACAGTTCTTAAGGATATTCACTGCAGCAAATTATGGTTTGATCATATATTGGGCTTTAATAAAATTGGAATTAACATAAATGGCCTCCATGGAGCTAAGGGCAGTTCTCTTCTCCTCTGACTCAAGGTTACTAACTGAACATCCTTTCTCTGAGGATGTGCACATTAACCAGGGTAAACTGTATTTCACATTGTCTTGGGCTAAATTTAGGTTTATTTATTTTCTAATTTCTTTGTATTTCAAGATAAAGCCTTGATAGGCATTCTATAACCAGCTTCCAGAGTAGGCATCAATCCAAAATGTTCATCTTCAGCCTGCTGCTGTGCCCACTTCCCTATTTTAGGATAGTATCAAATATTATAGAAACCATTCTTTCTATCAAACAGATTCATGATAAAGGTATAATATGTTTTCATCAAAAGGAAGTGTTAAACCTTGGTATTTTTTTTAAAGTATTCAAGATATCTCTGAGACCAACTAGCATCAGAGATCATACCAATTTTGATTCACAGAGGTCTTTTAAATACTCCATAAATAAAAGATAATGAAATTTTATAACATCTGTTTCATTTTAACACCATTCCATCCTTTATGTATAAACTTGTTATATTATATTGCAGTAACCAATACTTCATGTTTTATCTGCATTAAATTTTAGAGCTTATTGCCCATTTGAAGTTGTTATTTAAAGCCCCTAATAGATATGAAAAGTGGTAATAGTGAGAGATTATTTACAGCAGTCACACCTTTAACAATAACGATTATTACAACCAAGCACAAAAAAATTCCATGACATCTTACTAGAGTGTTTTCTGAATTTTAAAAACAAGGCACTTAGCACAGTCTTTCTTGAGTCTGGCAGTTTGAGAATGAGCATATTTGACTTTTGCCTAGAAGTATCATTGGTTAAATAATTTGTTTCTGACTTCACCAGAGCTCTTGGTTTCTAGGCATAGTTTGGGATGGCCTTGGCAGCTGTGAGAACTTCTCTGTTAAGAGTAACTAAAGCTCTTTTTACCAGTAGAGGCTTTGAATTTTTCACTTTTTAAGTGACAAGAACCTTTTTTTTATTTCCTATTCTGGCTAGAAATCAAAGATTCTGCAAAGATTTGGCCAAAAAAAAAAAATTCTGTGTAGGAGGAGAATGATCTGAACTCTGGATATTTACCAATTACAATAGCTATTTTTTACATAACAATAAAAGATTTACCACAATTTATTATCATTACTTGTTTGGTTTCTTTTTGTCAGAATAGTCTTCTTCCATTCTATTCATCAATTCCAAGACCTGGTAGTGTATAGCACATTGTCTGTTTTGAACAAAATGAATACATCCTAGTATAAATGTTCAATTCCATTTAGAAAGACAGTTTTTATTTTCCTTTTTTTATTCTTGTAATAAGGGTGAAAAAAATGAACTCATTTTATGCAACTTTTTTTTTGTTTCCTTGCATTTCCAATTTATGTGAATAAAGTCACCATTTACCTTCTAGATTGTCCAAACCAGAATCTGAGTTATTATAAATATCCCCCTTTTCTTCCCCCATCTCCAACTAGTAATCGTCACCAGGTCTTATTCACTTTATCTCATTATATGTATATTTTTTCACTGAATCCAACACTCTCATTCCCATTTATCAGTTATTTCTTATAACTTGAATTTTGGCTGTATTCTCCTAATTTGTGTCCTTATCACCCTTATTTTAGCCTTAAATTCAGCCTCACTTGAAGTCTGACAGAAACATTTTTTGGTTCTAGTTCATTAATATTTCTAAGAAGCCTCCTTTACTTTTTACCTTGGCCCAACAGCTGATTTATATATTCTTCCCCTGCAATCTTATAACCTCCCTATGCATATGGCTACTTTTGACACATATCACACTGTTTTACTCTTCTTTTTCTTCCACTAGAATTAAAATTCCTTACCCTCAAGAATAATACAGTATTTGATTACACAGATTCTCATATACAAGTAAAAAACAAATACTAGTCATTCAATAAATATTTGATGAGTTGATAAAAGAAGTAAAAATGTAATTAATAAGTGTGTTATAAGAACCATTGAAATAATATCTTAGGATTTCTTTAGAAAATAGTCATGAAGTCCTCAGTTAGGATGAGTACTTAACACTTTTTATAACATTTTATTGAATAATAAATAATAGAGGCTGACCATTTCCAGTCAGTCATCTGGGTGAAGGAGAAATACCCTGCTCTCTGGATCAGAGATCAGCAAACATTTCCTGTAAAAGGTCATATAGCACATTTTTGGGCTTGGAGGGCCATATGATCTCTGTTACAATTTTTCAACTCTGTCACTGTAACTGATAAAAAGCTATAGACAACATATAAATTAAAGAGAATCGCTGTGTTCCAATAAACTTTTGTTAGGGGATGGCTGACCAGAAACATCAGCTGCCAGTGTCTCAGTAAGAAGGAGAAGTTTCAGATGAAGGGTAAAAAATGAACTAACAGACAAACAGAGATCGGGTATGGATCTAAGGGAAGGGTGTCGGAACCTTCAGGAGATTATATGGGAAGAAGTTGTAGAGCAAAACAGGAAGGAGAAAGTTATCAGCAGAAATCACCCTACAAGAGGCTTGGAGTCCAGTGAGGAGGGTAGATGGAGCAATTTGTTTCCACTCTGCTCACATTTCTGACAGTTGGCTGGTTCCCAAGCTGCTGGAGACAATTTCTACCCACATGAGCCCAGAAGCTGTTGCTGCCAGTAAGCTAGAGCTTCTTGTGGACAGGGCACCAGGCTCCGAGCCCCGCGTTGGGTGCTTCCCATCTCCACAGACTGGAGCCAGGATGGCAGGTGCCATATTGCTTCTCTACCAGCCATGTGCCTTTGCCCTCCCCAGGGGGCTTCAGCTCCTCAGGTTTCATCTTGCATTCTTCCACACAGACATTTCCCAACTCTGATTCAGACTACAGGATCCACAGTGGTCCTGGGTGATCTGCATGACTTCAGTGCCTGGACACTCTGGGAAGGCAGCCTTCTGTAGTGACGAATGGACATGACCAGAGTACTAGCTTCCCTCCATTCAGACTGTCTTTCTCCCCTTCCCTTCCCCCACACACAGCTGCCAAGATAAATTGAGCCATAACACTGCACTTCCACAGAGAGTGGGGCTCATACCTTTCCTCTTGGAGTACTGCAGCAGATTGAGAGTTGTTCAGACCATGAGCTCCCTGCCCACCAGCTCTCCCCTAGCGCTGCTTGCCTGGAAGGGCACACCCTTCCTTTGCATGCAACATCAATGTGATACCAAAGAAGGTGAACAAGAAGCACACATCATGGTCTGAAGAAAGACTAATGCAAGAAGAACATGCAGCCACCACTTGCAGACCCAAAGGGAGTGTTTTGTGAACACATCAGGCAACTTAAAAAGAAAAACCCATCAGGCTAACTGCAGCCTTCTAAACTCTGAGACCTTATAAGCCAGAAGGGAATGGGGCCATATCTTCAATCTTCTTAAACAGCATAATGGACAGCCTAGAATTTTGTATCCTTCAAAACTAAGTTTCTTATGTGAGGAAGAAATAAAGACTCTTTTAGACACACAAACACTGAGGGAATTTGTCAAGACCAGACCTATCCTGCAGGAAATACTCAGATCTGCAAAATAGATTGATCAGCCCAAAAGAAACCCACCAGTGTAAAATTACCCAAACACTAAAGTTGAGATCCCATATAAAATACTGTCTCAAAAGTTAAAACAAAGCAATAAGCTTCTAACCAAAAGAATGTCATGGAAATCAGACAAACAACTGCTGAACAACTATTGAGTCAAGGAGGAAATTAAGGTGGAAAGCAAAAGTTTCCTCAAAGTAAATGACAAAGAGGACACAAGTTATCTGTGGAATTCAGCAAAAGCAGTCCTAAGGGGAAAATTTATCACCCTAAATACCTAAAGCAAAAAGACAGAAAGATTGCAAATCAACAATCCATTGAATCACCTGAAGAAACTAAAAAAGGAAGAGCAACTAATCTCAAATGCAGCAGAAGAAAATAAATAAATAAGATCAGAGCAGAACTAAATAAAATCAAAACAAACAAAAATAATACGGAAGATGAATTAAACAAAGAGTTGGATGTTTGAAAAAATAAGCAAAAAATTGTTAGACCATTCACTACATTAATCAAAAATAGAAAATAAAGGACACAAATAAGCTCAATCAAAAATGAAAAAGGAAATATTACAACTGATACCACAGAAATAAAAAAAAATATCATTTGTGAATACTATAAAAATCTCTATGTACATAAACTCAAAAACATTTAGGAAATGGACAAACTCCTGGAAATACACAACCTCCCAAAGCCCAATCAGGAACAAATAGAACTCTTGAACAGATCCATCATGAACAATGAAATTGAAGCAGCAATAAAAAATCTTCCAACAAAAAATAGTACTGGACCAGATGGTTTCACAGCTGAATTATATCAGACCTATAAAGGAGAATTGGTAACCATATTGCAGAAATTATTCCATAACATCAAGAAGGAAGGTATTCTTCCCAATTCATTCTATGAAGCCAATATCACCTTTATATCAAAGCCAGGAAAGGACACAACAAAAAAAGAAAACTACAGACCAATATCCCTTATGAATATAGATGCAAAAATCCTTAATAAAATTTTAGCAAACTGAATTGAGCAGCACTTTAAAAAAAATAACCCATCACAATCAAATGGGCTTCATCCCAGGGATGCAAGGGTGGCTGAACATACATAAATTCATAAACGTGATTCACCACATAAACAGAAGCAAAAACAAAAACCGTATGATCACCTCAATGGATGTAGAAAAAGCATTCGAAAAAATTCAGCACCCTTTTGTGATAAAAACTCTTCACAAAATAGGAATAGATGGAACATACCTCAAAATGTTAAAAGCCATATATGACAAATCTATAGACAATATCACATTGAATGGGTAAAAGTTGAAAGCATTCTAAGAACTGGAATGAGACAAGATGCCCATTCTTACCTCTCCTATTCAACATGGTGCTTGAAGTCCAAGCCAGAGCAATCAGGCAAGAGAAGAAAATTAAGGGCATCCAAATGGAGAAAGAGGAGTTCAAACTACCACTCTTTGCTGATGATATGATCTTATATCTAGAAAATTCCAAAGATTTTGCCAAGAAATGCCTAGAATTGATAAATAAATTCAGTAAACTCTCAGGCTACAAAATCAATGTACACAAATCAGTAGCATTCCTGTACACAAACAACAGTTAAGCTGAGGTCACAGTAGCTACAAAGAAAATAAAACACCTAGGAATATACTGAACCAAGGATGTGGAAGATCTCTAAGGGAACTACCAATTACTGAGGAAATAAATTTCAGATGATTTAAACAAATGAAAAAAATCATGTTCAGGAATTGGCAGAATCAACATTGTTAAAATGTGCACAGTCCCCAAAATGATTTATAGATTCAATGCAATGCCCATCAAAATACCAACATCATATTTCACAGATCTCGAAAAAATAATTCTACTCTTCATTTGAAACCAGAAAAGAGCCTGAATAGTCAAAACAACCTTAAGCAAAAGGAGCAAATCCGGAGGCATTACTTTACCAGACTTTAAGCTGTACTAAAGGTTATTGTAGCCAAAACAGCATGATATTGGCACAAAAATAGAGATATAGACCAATGGAGCAGAACAGAGAACCCAGATATGAAGCCATCCTCATCTGGCCATCTGATCTTTAACAAAGTAGATAGCAATATACACTGGGGAAAAGAATCCCTATTTAATAAATGGTACTGGGAAAATTGGATAGCCACACTCAGAAGATTTAAACATGATCCATATCTCTCTCCACTTACAAAAATTAATTCAAGTTAGATAACAGACTTAAACCTAATGCATGAAGCCATAAGAATTCTAGAAGAAAATGTTGGAAAAGCTTTCTAGAAATGGGCCTAGACACAGAATTTTTGATGAAGACTGCAAGGGCAATCCCAGCAACAAAATAAATAAATAAACAAACAAACAAACAAATGGGACTTGATTAAATTAAAAAGGCTTCTGCACAGCCAAGGAAACAATCAACAGAGAAAATAGAAAACCTACAAAATGGGAGAAAATATTTGCTTGCTATATATCAACGAAGAACTAATAAGCAGAATCTACAAAGAACTCAAAAATCAGCAATAAAAACAAAAAACAACCCCATTAAAAAATGGTCAAAAAACATGAACAGAAGCTTTTCAAAAGAAGATAGACTAATGGGCAAGAAACATGCAAAAAATTGCTCAGTGTCACTAAGCATTAGGAAAATGCAAATCAAAACAACGAGATATCACTTAACCCCAGGGAGAATGACTTTTATAAGAAGCTGACGTGGATGCGGAGAGAAAAGAATACTTACACGCTCTTGGTCGGACTGTAAACTAGTGCAAAACAGTAATCTTGCATAAAACTTAAAACAAACAAGCAAACAAAATATGTCAAAACAATTTTTTAAAAACTCTCTATCCTAGGTGTGCACAGTTTCTTTAAGCTCAAAATGCTATTTAGTGTAATTAGTTCCTTTAGGCATGTAATACTATTTAGTGTAGTATATGATTCATCCTATATTTACATTTTAAATCTTTAATGTATTTCCAAGGAATTCACTATTTTGAGAAATCACAATTAAAAGCTGAAACAAAAAATAAATAATAGAAAACAGATGTTCTGATTTTCTTAAAAAATCAGTTGTAGTTAATAGAAATAGTGCAAAAAAACCCTTAAAATAATATAATCATATAGGTAGTTAATTAAATATTAGTTAAATATATTTATAGTTAATAAAGTATTATAATATAAAATAGTTATAATTAATAGAACCTAATGCAAATATATTTACACTCATGTTTTAAGATTGCTAGTATAAATGATCACCAAAATATTTGCTTGCTCAAGGTGCTTACATATTTCATTTAGATTTTCAGGGCATACTTGCTGAATCAATATGAAAAATCTCGATAGCAAACTGCTTTCCTCAAAATCTGGCCATCTGACAACCTTCTTGAGCAAACACTTGATGGGCAGTTCTGGACATTTCTCTATGGTATGGGCTAGTACTCAAGCCTGATATGGAAGTTGACTTTCCAACAACACAGAACTGAGAGTGAATTTTCAAGGGCAATAATTGACTCCCTTGGAGAAAGGAAGGTGCAAATTCAAAGAAACAGCAGGCAAATTGGGCTTGGTGTGAACCTTGGTGTCTGCCAGGTATGAAAAGCCAACAGAGAAGGAAGACACTTTAGCAGGCAGCAACGGGCTTAGTGTGAAAGATTCTCAGGATCCTGGTTGGAAGAGAAATAAGATAAATCCAATCGAGTCCTGCATTTATGAGATTAGTATAGCCCAGCTTTTGCCTTGCTCTGATTGGCTCTTTAAAAATTTGGGAGTGCCCACTTTTCTTTTTTCCAGAGACACATTCTTGGAGAAGGGGGGATTATTTGGAAAAGTATAGTTTAAGTGATGAGGGATTTAGGCTTTGAATCGATGTGATAAATCAACTAATTAGCTAACATTTAACTATCAAGTTGATAATTCTCTGAAGAAAAACAAGAAAACCATTCAGGGAAGATGATGTGAGAATTAACATACAGTTATCAGCCACCACCTGTAAATGATTTCTAGGGATTGGTAAATTTTGGGAGCAGACTGAATGTGCTGTGTATGTTAGTGTATGTGGAGGAGAGCTGTTCGTTCAAAAGCTCTCTTTCTAAAAAAAAATAATAAATCTTAATCAAATATCACATGTTTTTAGGCAGAAGCTCCTAGTCATTCCTCATTCTACTTTTCATCTTCCAAATCTGTGGTCCCTAACCCCAGGCCATGGCCCCATATTGGTCCCCTGACCTGTTAGGAACCAGGTGTGTATCATTGCCTGAGCTCCACCCCATCTGTGAAAAAACTGTCTTCCATAAAACTTACAGGCCTGAGAGCAGGAGGCGAGCCACAAGCGAGCTAGGCAAGCTTCGTCTGTATTTACAGCCACTCTCCGTCGCTCGCATCGCTGCCTGAGCTCCGCACCCACCTCTCCACCCTCCGCCTTCCACCAAACCTGTCCCTCGTTCCAAAAAGGTTGGGGACCGCTGTTCTAGATGACTCCTTTACTTTTTTTTTTTTTTTTTAAACAGTTCAGTAGACAAAAGTTGTTTTTAAGACTTTATCAAAGTGAGCCAGGCATGGTGGCTCATATCTGTAATCCCAGCACTTTGGGAGGCTGAGGCGGGATCGCTTGGGGTTAGGAGTTCGAGGCAAGACTGGGCAATAGCAGGGTCCCCGCCACCACCCCCCATAAGCTCTACAAAACATTAAAAAAATTAGTAGAAAAAAGAAAAGTAATCCAAGTGGTTAGCCTTGGAGAATCAAAGAGATAATTTATAGTTTACTCTTTTAAAAACTGTAAGATGATGACACATAATAAATTTGATGAACCTATAATTATGTTATTAATATACTCATTTAGGGCCAAATCTGATTTTACACACAATGTCGAGATTTATCGCCAAAAATCACTCTGCAATATTGGCACAGTGTGTCTATGTTAGATTGGATCAATATAAAGATTTTCCTAATGTGGGTTTTATAGGCAAAGATGAAACTAAAGGAACAAACAATATTGAAATCATCATTTTATGTTTAACTATTCTAGAACCAAATTCATATTTTGGCTCCGTCTACATGATATTAAGTGCAAGGAGAGGGAGTGAGAAATGGAATATTTTTGTTGACACTGTGCCAAATCATCCAAATGAACAATGGCAAGTACCTTTTAAACTTTATGCTCAAGAAATTTATTGTTACATTAGAGAATCAATTTATTTTACCTCTTTTTTAATAAAAAGGGAATGAGACTGGGCATTAGTGCATATTATTAAAGGTTAGTTTTTATCAAATCCCAGCAGATGGGATTTACTCATTTTAATTCTAGAATTTTGGGGAGGAAATGTTTATAAATTTATATGTGTCAAGTTTTAAAGAACATGCCTTTATAGTTAATTTGGCCTGTTTAGAAGTAAAAAAAAAAAATTGGAAGCAGCTAATTCATTTGAAAACTAAGTGGTTTTATTTTCTTTAGAGAAGAATAGCAGAGTCTTTGTTACAAGACAAAATATTCATAAATGTCTTTACAAAACAAACTTCTTGAGAACAATGAAAATTCAAATTTGCTTGTGTAAATCACAATCTTATCAATTTCAAAAAAACTACGCAGCATTACTTTTTTTGGCTTCTTTTGATTATACACACATACACACCCCCCCTTAAAATAATTAAATATATCTCTCTATACTCAATGGCGTGCCATGGCAAACTGATTCAGATAAAAACTAAATTTCATGTTCTAAGCTTGTAAAGCACATGGAGAAATGTGGTGATTACAAAACAAAAGCTTCATGTGCAGAAAAAACTTATTTCCACTCCTGGCTTTGCCACTACCTAGCCCCAATGACCCTAACCAAATTACTAAATAAAGTACTTAAAGTTTCAAAAGTTAAATTCCTTCATCTGTAAGGGGGGGAATACTATCTACTTCAAGGGTTGTAACTGTTTGATAAAGCAGCTGATGTTATTACTCTACCAGGAAAAACCTAAAAGAGACTCCTGTTTCTTTATACAAGTACCCTTTTCTTTTTAAACCATACATTTCTTACAAAGGTATTTTACTACAACTTCTTATTAAAATAGGCATCTTCTGGTGATGATAATAATATTAATAATGATGATATGGAAAGTATTTGATAAGCACAGCTGTAATTTCATAATTTCTACATGCTAAGCCCTGTGCTAAACACTTTATTCATCTTTGTCTAACCTAATAGAGTCCCTCTAATTCCACCATAGAATTTAATTGGACAACTAGGTATTCCAACTGGCATTATGGCAGGGAATACAGGAGAATACACAAAGAATGTACGCATGTCATTTTTAAGAAATAGTAAAAGTGGACTAATATAAGCACCTACATTGTAAATCCTCCATCTAGCACATGGATAGGCTACCAATGAGTGATAGCTCAAAGAAACATATTTTAAAGATACAGCTATGCAATGGACTTAGAATAAGACCTAAATTTGTTTCTTTACTTTGACATTTATTTTTCTTTTCTTTTCTTTTTTTTTTTTTAATTAGGGGAAAACTACAAAGCATTTACAGTACAATGTTTACAGTCACAATTTGTAGTGAGCTGATTTCCCAAAATATATTACCGCTCAAGTTGACTTATCTTGTTACATTCAAAAACCTACTCTGTCAAAGTAG